>BLKR01001198.1:102500-324719 GCA_011170035.1 Teleogryllus occipitalis | reverse complement strand
ATTAATTTATTTTTAATTTTTTTAAACTATTTTAAATTATTAAATTATTCTATTATTATTGATTATTCTAAATTTTTCAAAATATAACTTTAAAATAAATTGTTGGGAAAAAATTAAAAATAAAAAAAAATATAAAAAACGATATATAAAAAATAATAAAAATAATTTATGAAAAATAAATAAATAAAAAATAAATAAAAAATATAAAAAATAAATATAAAAAATAAATATAAAAAATAAATATAAAAAATAAATATAAAAAATAAATATAAAAAATAAATATAAAAAGTAAATATGAAAAATAAACTACCGGAAGCTTAGAGTTTATCCTGAGTAGCTGACTTGTACATTTATTCATTTCTCACAATCTTGCTGATTTTAATCTTCTTACACATTCTTGAACACTTCTTACACAGTCTTGCTGATGTGAGAAGTGGCAAACCCACATTTAGAGATTTTCTTATCTACTGCACATACAGTAAGGGGAACGATCTGCAGGAAAACCCTCAGGAACAATCTACTGTTCTATGTTCAATGAAAATAAGAACCAACAAGTGACTTTTAGCTTTATTTTCGTGTTCCATGGGTCGAGTTAAACAGAAAAACTTACAAAAGACTCATGTCACAAATTTGTTATTGACCAGTGTAATTGATGGATCATGGAGGTGAGCATTACTCGGCACAGATCATATCAGTCTTAATAGGAGTTCGTTAATAATACTTATTATAAAACGTAATAAAATAACATTCATTACTCAAAATTAATTTTTTTCTAGTTGCGCCTCCGTTTAAGCAAATTTCTTAATCGTTCACATTGAGGGTTAGACAAATATTAGGATTACTTAAATACATTAATATACATTGTATAATTTTAAACGAATATTTATGATAACTGAAATTATTTTTATTTTTCCATTTCCGTAAATGGAGATGCAAATTCATTGCTTGCAGTAGAAATCAGTTTCCCTAAATACATCTTATCTTTAACTACCATTGACATCATCGTATCAGAACTTAAAAGAAAGATTGAATGATTGATTGATTTCCGACATGTCAACTTACGGTCTTCAGTCCTTTTAGTGTAGTAATATTCTTCGCAGAAAGTGGCGGTATTTTTTCCCTCGCTGGTAGGCGAGATTAAACGCCCACCTACACGTCGGTAGATTGATTCCTAGTGATTCCGTGCGCGTCAACGGCGTAAGGTCATTATTCCCTAAAGTGTAGTGCATGCCTTTTTCTCGGGAGGTGGCGGTGATGTTGCCCCACTGGATGGCGAGATCTGGCGCCGACCTACCGTCGGCTAGCGGGATTTTCCCCAACCAGGTATCTTCCATCAGCGGGGCACCGCCCCAGCCGGAACAAGCTCTAAGTTTCCGACCGTTCTCCCGGCATGTGTGGTAGTGTAGTGCATGTGTGTGTGTGTGCAATGGGGAGGTTAGGACAGGGAATGAGGAACAAAGATCGGGCACGGTCAGAGTCCCGTTTGATAGGATACTGCTCCGGCATTCGCCTGATGTTGATCGGAGAAACCATGGAAAATTACCGATCAGAGCCTAGCTATCTAGCCAGTGTCGAAAATCCTGCTACCGTCTGGAATCGAACCCCAGGACCTCCCGTTCGGTGGCACTGCAGTGACATAAATGGATGCCCTGAGCCACCTCTTCCCCTAGACGTCGGGTTGCGGGAGATTTCCCCCTCAAGGCATCACCACCAGCGGGGAACCACCGCAGCTGGGACAAGATCTACGCTGTCAATGTATTTCCAGACATATGTACCAGTTGTTGTCAATACAGTGCCTAAGAACAGGAGGGCTTGGTACTCTAGTCCCAAGAGTGGCAGGATTTTCGACACTAGCTGCATAGTGACGTCCAAATTAGCTGCTGTCTGGAGGAGAATTCTAGCAGCCAGCAGCTCAGATCGGCATTTTCCCCTAGTTTCTCTGATCCATACAGGCGGAGGCCGGGGCATTACCCTATCAAACGAGCCACAGACCGCGACCGATCTTTCCTCATTCTATCCTCACCACTTACACACACACATACACTTACATGCACTACACCACCACACATGTCGAGAGACCACAAATATCGGGAGGTTAGATTCTGTCGCGGCTGGGGTGGTGTTCCTTTGGTGGGAGATACCTGGTTGAGGAAAACCCCGCTAGCCGACAGGTAGATCACGCCATCCAGCGGGGGAAGATCACCCCGCGATAAAGAAATGCCCTACACTTACGGAACTAATGACTTTAGCAGTTTACGCGCCTGGGAATCACTAATCAATCAACCGACATGTACGTAGAGTAGTGCATGTAAGTGTGTGTGAGTAAGGGAAGAGTATTACATAAGGAAGTGGAAGGAATGATCGCGCGCAGTCCGTGGCCTGTTTGCTAGGGTACTGCTCCGGCATTCACCTGACAATGATCGAATAAACCACTGAAAACTACCGATCACAGCAGACGGCCACACCTTACAAGGAAGAGTATGTCGGTCGAGTTGAGACACTGAGAGCAGACTACTCCCCGCAATGAATGTACGAATATTACGATAAATGAACTGGAGAGCTATGTTCCGGCATTGCAAGTGCAATTTGTGAAGCTCTACGTCAAACCTCGCTAGCATATCTCTGACCAGGGTGCCTCGACAACGAATTTGTGGTTCATCTCCACCAGAAAGAACCCGAACGTTTTGAGACCACTCCGAATGCGTCCGCAACCGCACAGTGTGAATCACGTGCAGTATTTGTGGATGACGTTACCGTGCTACATTAAATGTAGTCATACCAATCGTCTTATCGGTGGACGTAAACGTAGTCGATAAAAAATGTCTCCAAACATCAGCAGATCTTCTATCATGAAAATCGTCTCCATGTGGAAGAATTTTCTCGCGCGTTCTATTTTGAATCTGGTGCACCCTTATTTGAAAAGCAGTTGCGAGGAGGAGCAGGCTGTCGGCGGGGCTATTTCGGAGCACCACTCAAAAATCAACAGACGTTGACAGGCTGCACATAACTCGGTTCTAAGAAGGAGGAGCAAAATATGTTCACCCTGTTTATGGTTTTCTTACATTTTTGCTAGGATTAAAAGAAGTTCAAGTTCCAAAGTGAGAAAATTTATGAAAACGATACAAGTTTACGCGGCGAAATAAGACGTGTAAAATACGTTTGTTAGTTCTGAAATTATTGTACATAAAAAAGAAACTCATCATATTTGTTGGTTCAAGTGAAAAGTATCACAGCTCCTGTTATCCACTTAAAGCTAATTTCAAAGTGATGGAAAGTCCACTAATGTTGAAAGTCATAAAAGCTGTTTTTAGAAGAAAAATGTGTTCACAAGTGAAACACTCTTAGTCGTATTTTTCAACCTCCAAAACATTCAAATGATTTCTTCCGTCCCTCTCTGCCTCGTATAACTGGAAAAATAAAATTTTGTTTACACTAAAATATTTTTATAATACTGTATAATTACATTCCTTACTATCTCGTTTCCAAAATTTATTACAATTTATCAATTTATATTTTATACATAATTAGGACATTTACAATATTTTTGAATAAACTCCATAATTTTGGATCACATTTTAGTTAAAAATGTCTGTAGACAATTTTGCATTACAAATTGAAGTAGAATTTGAAAGAAAAGTGTTTAAGGGCAGGCCTGGCTTACATACAACAGCGGAATTTCCACATAGCGATGGCTTAGAATCGTTTTGTTAACATCCGATAAGCATTAAAACTATCATTTACTGTTAAGAAAGGTTTTAATAAGAAAAGTCTTAAAGATGAGAGTAAATCTTTGACTAAACTAAGATACAGGGAAAAAAACTACTCTGGTGTCCATCGATTTTTCTCATTGGTTTGCGACTTAACATCAGCAAAAAAGACTTTCAGCAAATTAATTTCTATCAGAAATCAAATTGCCGCAATCCAAAACTGACAGAAATTAATGTTTTTTCTAGTGTTCAAATATTAATTTCATTTGCAAGATAAGTGTGCCTAGCATTTCATATTCAACCGATTGTGTTTAGCAGAGCCAGCATTGCCGTTTCCGTGCATGGTGGTCCTGCGGAGCGCAGTGTCTTGCACGCTGTTTCCTGTGAAGGTTCACCGCGACTTTTCTGAAGATGGAAGAAAACTTATTGAAGTTGTGCGCGTTCGTGAAGTTCTTTATCACACAAACCATAATGAAGTGTTTTGTGATCCGTGGTAATTCATCAGTTTCAAGGAGCTTTATCTAAGTCATTGTTTTTTAAATTAGCTAATTATTCGCTAATATTTAAATAAGTTACCAAGTTTCCCTTATTCTTTCAAAAATTTCGCTAAAACTGCAAAATAGGCAGTAACCTTCAGATACGTGAAAATATGCATAAAATATTCAAAATAATAAAAAAATTCAAACAAATATTCAAAAATAAAAAATTCAAACAAATTGGCAGGAAAGCTCAAAAGTACTGATCCGTAAAGAAATGTGATAATTTTTAAAGAAAGATTTAACAAAAAATATATGCATTTGGATTCAAATACGAGCTCAATTGATAACTAAAATACTAAGAAATAAATAGACATACTTCAAACATACTCTCAGTTTTTCCCCGTTTCCAATGGACTTTGTGGCGTTGTAGCCACATCACCAAATTTCTGTTTTGATCTGATCATGCACTTCTTTGTACTGATCACGGTTTAATCTAAAATAGTTCTCAAAATTATCAACAAATTCCTTAGAGCAAATTCTCCACGTGTTTCTCTTTTCTTCATGTAATCGCTTCCTTCTCTTTTTTGCTCCAACAGAACGGCGTAACATAACATTCCTCGTACTCGCTTTCAGAATCCGATTCAGAACTCAAATCCACTAGCATCGGGCAAATACTGGACATCTTCATCAGTGCTCGTACCGGCGTGAACTGCGGCCCATCTTGCGGTTGTCGCCGCAGTGCCTTATACCAACTTGTTTTCTTCTGAGTCGGGTTGTATTTGTTATTTTTTCTTCTTGTTACACCTTAATTTTTTTTGCCAGTAATTTATATTACAAGGTTAACAGTCACATATCTTCATTTACAACGTTTTGAGGCACATTGCGGCTCCGTAATCAGGTATAAACTGTGATATATAAAAAACTTGCTTAAAATTATGCCATAGGCCAACACAAGACCAACTCAATGCCATCTCGTGGCGCAGAGCAAAGTCGCTCGCCTTTCACCAAGGAGATTCCCGTCGAACCTCATGTGAAATTTGTTCCAACAAAACGAGTTTGGCTGCTTCACAAGGGCTAGTCCAACCCCTGTGAAGTGTCCTAAACCCTACCCCTATCCTTATTCCTTCCCAATTCTGGCCTCTGGGTAGTGACGCTGGAGCGCGTAGCAGGAGGCGCGTACGCGAAGACGCTACCTGGCGGTCCTCTTGACAACAGACCGCGACGAGACGTGAAAGACATAAATATCTACAGTAACGGAGGATTACTCCAGTTTTAATGTAGAAAGTAACGGAGGATTACTCCAATAGCGCACAACACCCAAGAAGGGGTTAGGAGACGCGCTGCGTCGTGAGTTTACGCAACAAATGTAAAAAAAAAGTGTAAAAAAAGTGAGGAATTTGACGTGAGTCACGTTGCGTCACTATCGTCTGCGGGGTATTTTCCCCTCCAAGAATTTCCCGCCAGTGGAGGACCACCCCAGCCAGCACGAACTCTTAACTCCTAGCATGTGTGGTAGTGTAGTGCATGTAAGAGAATGTGTGTGCGTGTGTGTGTCTAAGGGGAGAGGGTAGGAAGAGGAGAGAAATATTGCACACAACTAGATTATATTATTATAGATAATTTCATATTTTATCTGGCTATCGTTGGTATTAGTCACAGGGGCTTGGTAAAATAAGGTGATTGTACGTGTGTGAAACACCTTGTGTGTTCGCAAGAAGCATTTTGGCGGAAAAATGTATTATAAATTACGCGTGGAAAGACTCAAGGTTGTTTTATGTAAATCGCGAAGGGGTATGGCCGGAGCCCCGTTGCCAACTCGGAAATGAGTAGCGAAGCGTCAACTGAGATATATTTTGAGGTTAGGTAAGGGTCAAATCAGGTGATCTAGGAGGCAATAACCCACGATTCAATCACCACTATAAATAGTATTTAAAAACTTCATGGATTGAATAGTAGTGTGAGCAGTTGCCGAATCCTGATAAAAGTAACCATCGAACCTTTCTTCTGGTGTCAGTTGTTCGAATAATAACGTCAATATCTGATTTATGTAAACATCAGCGGTAACGGTGGCGTTGAAAAAAATTGGCCCTATAATTCCTGTAGAACTCAACGCACACCACACACCAATCATCACGTCGTGATTTGGTCCTTCGTGAAACAGAAGAGGGTTTTAAGCACTTCTATAACACTTGTTTTGGCTGTTGAAGTACCCACACTGATGAAGCCCCGCTTCATCAGAAAAAAGAATCAGAAAAAGAATAAATAATCAGTTCTGGAGGTGCCAAGAATGCATTCGAGCCAAAAAGCATCACTTTTGGCATCTTCTTTTAGCTGCGTTAAGCGCAGCGATAGTTCCCGTGTGTCAGCATGGGAAGAGTCACAGCTCTACTGGGCGAGCGAGCCCTCGTCTCCCCAAGGGACATGGCCCGAATCTCCGGCGAACGATACAATATACCCGATAGAAGTTTACGATTGACACTAGTCATAGAAACTTCTGACGAGCATCCCAGTCCTATACGATACTATCTGGTCTGATACTATCTGGTATTCCTTGTCATCGTAACGTCCATCTATGCTACCACCTCGTGTGCGCTAATGTCAACTTCATCTGGCAAAGTTGTATTTATGCTTTGAACCTGTTCATACTTTGTATTTATCCATTCACTGAGTATAACATGAACATTGACAGGTTAATGTTAACGTTACCATTAGTTCTAACTTTATTCATCGTAACCATTGAAGCAATAAATACATTAAAACAATTTACTACCCTAGGCAAAATATCTACCTCATAAGAGCAATTCCTGGAAGCTTTATACTCGTATAGACTTCCAAGGCATTTGTTCGGGTTGTGAGGTAGGAAACCAACTAGTGATGTCAGCCATGGATTTGAAAACCAATCCACATTATTTCACGCCATTTCTGAAATATGAAAGCACTAAGTTCAATTTATAGCTCTAACAAGTCAGAAAATAGTTTCAAAATTTTTCCAAAACGCCCACTTTTTGTCCTTGGGTAGCACAGACAGCCATGTTGCTGTTTTTGTGCGCTTTCCAAGCTGATGAGATGAATTGAAGTCGAAACAATCTGGAAAAGATGACATGGGCATAAAGCCAAAGAATATGTTTGCCTTTTCACAAAACCACTTCACGAGCAAACGCTCTCTGTTGATTCGGCTGTCCCAAAGACGAAGTTTGTCAAGGGACTTTGCCGTTTTCCAAAACCAAAAAGCGAAGCTTTTGTGTCTGGAGATGTGAGGCCAAATGGGATAAGATATAGACCCAGTTTTCCAATTTGTTTTCGAACTATTCGGTTCTCTTCAGCAAGGCGAAGAAGCCTTGGAACTAAATTATTGAAGCTAGTACTTTTAAAGATGTTAAAGCCAAAGCCGAAAGTTAGTTAAATTGATGTTAAAGCCAAGATGTTAAAACCAAAGGTCATTAGTCTCGTAAATGTAGAACACGTGTGTTTTGGAAATGGCTATTATAATACTCCGCTGAGTAGTGAGATCTGGAGCCGAACAACACGTCGTGTCATGGGTGTTTTCCTCAACCATATATCTCAAACCAGCGGGGCACCGCCCCAGCCGGGACAAGCTCTAAGCTCCCGACTGGTCTCCCAGTATGAGAGGTAGTGTAGTGTGCGTAAGTGTAAGTGTGCGTAAGTAAAAGGAGAGGATAGGGTAAGAAAGGGGAAGGAACTCGCGCGCGGTCCATGGCCCTTTTGTTATGGTACTGCTCGCATGGTGTTGGTCGGAGAAACCACGGAAAACTACCGATCAGAGGATTCGGCCGCTAAAATTCTCCTCCAGACAGCAGTTGAATTTGACCCAGCTCTCTTGCTAGTGTCGAAAATCCTGTCGCGTCGTCGGCTCTCGAACCCTAGGATCTCTCAGTTATACGCACTGCAGTGACATCAGTTAATGCTTTGAGCCTCCAAAACCTGTCTCTTTGCTGGTACTTTTATTCGCCACTCAACTATGTCTTGGAAAAAATTTAGGAATTCTGGACTCAAGAAAATGTGAGCAAACTATACTTCTCCCCCATTCGTCAGTTCCAGTTGTTTACTCTTTTTTTAGCGAAATAAATTAAATTAAATATACGATGCAATATCTCTTTTTCGTTCTTATTTTAAAATTTTCCAAATGGAAACAAAAGAAACTTTTTCTTTAATGTATTCCTTAATAACGAAAACCTATGATATTGTTCTTTCATAAGATTTCTAAAATTTGAAAATGATATTATCTCGTGCTCTGTTTTACTTCCTACTGTCGTCAAATACTTATTAAAATCCACCGAAAAATAAAAAAGAAATTATATTTAATTCTTTTGTAAGGATTCAGTCATTAATTTTTCAACTCAACTGTTTTTGGTTGTTCTTTTTTGTTGATGTTGTTGTTTTTCGAACATTAGGTTGAAAATCTAGCTGAAGCAATTCGTCTTGTTCGATTTAGCAGATCTATGTCGTCAGAACAGTCCCAAATACATTCCATCAGATTCTAGGGAAATGTAGGAAGGCTGTTGCCATGCTAATTAACAAACATTTGAACTTCTTGTTTTCTCCATTTCCTCGTCACTTCATGATAATACATAATTATGAAAGAATAGTCGTAAATAAAAAAATAAGAAACTAATTGAGCATCTTAGATAAGATTGTGCTTCTAGTATTTATGATTTCAAATAAAATTAAAATTAAAATTTAGTTAAAAGGCAAAGTTTTTTCTCCTTCTGTACACAACTCCGCAAAATAAGAATACTTGTGCACTAATTCGCGTGACGTGGTTTTCCATTGAGGTCACCGAGGGGTCGCCGCGATCTGACAATTTCCGCGTGGCTCCCGATCCGCAGGGGCTGGCCGGTGCCAGCCAGGAAACCTTCTCAATGCAATTGGGTTCACGTTCTTAAGGACACGCTGTCCCGAAAATGTGTCGTCCTGTCCTGACGATGGATGAGTAGTACGTCTTCTGCAAACTGAACGACGGGAGCGTTCGAATTCAGGCAATGGTATTACATGACAGTACTCGTCCTTTCATTGTTATTAGTTGCTACGTGTCTTCTCTGTTTCAGGATGCTGTACACTTCGTTTTCGTCGCCTTTGGATGTTCATGAACTATGTGCGTAATGTGATGGTATTATCTCGTTAAAGGTCATAACATCGATTACATTAGGCAACAGATTTTAACTTCATCTTTGTGCATCGGATCTCCCTACTTGTGTCTAGTTCCCTTTTTCCTATAATAAAGGAAACTCAATGGTATAACGAATGTGATTTATGATTACGGTCCACATATTGATTTAACCTTTTTAATATTTTTGTTGGAATAGTTTCTGCGAAACAAATACTTTTACTCTGTCTTAAAATACGAATGACTGTGTAAAATCCATATCAATTTAAAACCATTGATGTGTTCTAAATGTCAAAATATACATGTGAATTGTAAGTCCATGTATAGTTTACTAACGTCAAAAAGCTGATAAGCTTACTTAACGGCCCTTTGAGGTTGCAGTTTGACCGCGGCGCATATCCAAGAGAACGAAAGACGTATTATATAACTAAGAGATTTCAAACTGAATTACACTGCACTTTATCAAGGAGAATTTATGCACTGAACAAGAATACCGAGAACTTCAGGCAAGATCTTCATGATAGTAGCAGTGAAATACTTTCAACACTCCCTATTTTCCATGAGATAATTAATTCAATGAGACATTTCACAGCTTTGTAGGTGGTATGGTTCCTGCATTTTATTGCATTATTGGATTATTATGATTGTTATTATTATTATTATTATTATTATTATTATTATTATTATTAATGTAAAATTGTAAAAGTAAAAAGTATAAAACCGCCATCAGAATATTCAAAATTATTTGCAAGTAAAAATAATAATTTCGAACATTAATTTTGTGCGTGGATTCGGAAATGACAACTTTTTACCATCTCGCATACCACTTACTTAGTATAGAGAAAGTAGTGTAATGCTACGACGAAAACTGCGACTTTTCTACAGAAAAATCTCGTATTGCGGAGCCGCGCTAATCAAAAAGTAGATAAATCTTGTTCTTATCGGTACTCATTTACATCCTCCAACATGTTAAGTAGTCAGAATCTGCGTTTTGTGGATCCATGATACCAAAAAATTGGTTGACGACTAAACGTCGGTCTGACGTGCGCCTGGTCATCGCCAGCACCTAAACCGTTCGGATGATTTTCTCCGAACTTCGTATACCGCCATCGATCTGACCGAACAGAAGGCGTTGAGAGTTTGAAACTGATGTTTTGATTTTGAGAGTACTTTACATGGAGCATTAACATCATTAACATTTTTTCTCAAAAATGGCTACAAATTTTTTAATTACATTTTTTTGATAAAGCAAAGAACTCTTAAAAATGGTACATGTCTCGTTTTCATTGAACTCTGAATTTTCGAAAATTCGAATAGCTCAAAAAATTCTTCGGTATCTTCCCACAACTAAAATATTGAAGTTGAGATTTTTTCTTAATGAAATGTGTTTTTCAAAGGCATACCTTTAAATAAAGTGTACATTTTTCGATTGATTCTTTCGAATTTGCGGGCACGTCAACTGCTATGGTCATTTCCCTCGTAAGTGTTGTAAATGTTTTATCACGGAAGGTGGCAGTGTTCTTCCTCCATCGCCTTGCGAGATATCCCTTTCCCATGTATCTCTTACCAGCCGGGCACCGCCTTTGCTGGGGGAGAGCTCTTAAGTTTCTGACTGATCTCCCGACATGTGCGGTAGGGTAGTATATGCAAGTGTGTCTATAAATAAGGGGCTAGGATAAATCAAGGAATATGAAGGAAAGATCACGCGTGATCCGTGGCACGAACTTCTCCGCCGTTCGCATCATGTTGAAGAAACCACGGAAAATTATCGATCAGAACAGGCGGCCGCAAGGATTCTTCTCAAGATAGCGACAGAATTCGACCCAGTTATCTAGCCAGTGTCTTAAATGCTGACACAATCGGGACTCGAACCCTTGGACCTCTCGGTCATAGGCACATCAGTTGATGCCCTGGGCCAACTCATTCTGGCAATTTTTTGAAAATATGGTAAATTTGAAAACCAATATTTTCTCTAAAAGGCTCCAATTTTTTCTTTCAACTCTCTGAATTTCCGGAAACTACAAAAGTTACAAATAATGCTAGAAAGTATATGCTGTCAAATGTAGACCGAACTCTCTAAAGAAGACAAGAGTGGATCCCGGATGAAGGTCTGCACGGTGTCTGCAAGCAACCAGGAATGAACCTGGAGTAAATGGTCCACGTCGACATGGAAAGTGTTTCTACTTTCAGCTACATCTCATGTTCCTGCTGCGCGAGAGAAAACGGATTCAACATAGAAGAGTTGGATGGTACAACTACTGCAGAATATGCTCCCCGAAAGTGGTGTTGCGTCGAGTGGTGTTGCAAGAGCGTCGCTTTTTAGCCACCACAACCAACAAGGTAACTTGTTTCCTAGACAGTCTCGTATGAAGGTCATACAATTGGAACTGTGAATAAAGGAGTAGTAGACTGATCGTGAAAGAAAGCAAATCAAATTCTAGCTTCGAACATTTTGTTATTATTCGCACCAGGAACAGTAATTTCATAGTAAGCTAGCGTTGCTACAACAGCACTTACGTTCTCGCATTATTAGTAAATTTACAATTTTTGAAAATTGAATATTTCAACGCAAGTGAGACCTATATCATTGTTTTATCCGTTCAAATCAAATCACAATGAACGTAGAATCCGTTTTATTCACATTTCTTTAAATTACGAAGAAATACTTTCCACAAATGGGAATTACTGTATTTACCGGTGTATATGACGCACATTTTTCTTTCAGTGACTCGTCAAAAAATAGGATGCGTCTTATACAACGAGTAGGAATTATTGTAACAGCGTGAACATTTCGTATATGGTATTACCAAAATCAATTTTTTGTACTCTGAAAAACAGGAATTTGTATTTAAACAAAATTGATTATTAGAGAAAAAGTATTGCAAGAAGAAAGAATTCTGAAAATTCCGTTGGGTCAACGTCATGGTGTAGCAGATTTATGAAAAGGCACGGTCTTTCCTGGCGTGCTAGAAAAATATAATAAAGACTCCCGGCGGAATGTGAAGAAATGATCATTGATATCATCATTGATCACAACGATCAATGATCATAGGTGACACAACGATCATTAATCATAGGTCACAATTCCCACTGCTTTCATAAAAATAAAAATCAAGTCTAAAATTTAACATTAAAGAATGAAATCCTTCTTGAAAATACAAGTGCGTCTTATACACCGGCAAATACGTAGGTAACAGCCTCCGCAACAAGAATGTAGATGAAATGCATAAAGCATAATGATCCTAAATGAGTATCTGAAGCGGGATCGACTTGATATCACCTTTACAATTACCTGTACCTCAGTTGATAGCACAATAATATTGGAAGAATAATATATTTTTTACGTTTAGTTTCTAAAACAGTCGTCATGCACACTCGACTAGCGTCAGAGAGCACTCAAATTTTCATAATGTTCTTCCGGTTGGATCGTGATGCTGTCGCATTTGTAATATTTTGTTGACGAGGTCTATTTTTTGCCAAGTTTTGAAAAATGATTGCCCAAGTCTTACATACAAAGTCCTACATAAGCTCAAGGAACGTTCTTCTAATATCCGCTGCAGACCAGTCAAACATTCCAAATGGAATTCGAATTTTGAAGTTAATAGTTATCGAGGACGAACTAACGTGAAAATGTATCGTTGCATTAAATAGTATACATCAGTGCAGAAGAAAATGACAAGTCTACAAAAAATATTGTATTGCAGAACTTTTATATAGACTGATTTGAGACAATTTTTTCGACCCACGAAAAAATGTTCTTCTCTATTAACAGGATATTTTGTGACTTATCTTCATCCATTTTTTATTAATAAAATTATACAATTTTCTAAACATTTCTTCATTTCACTCAAAAGTTATTTTTGAGATTTCACTTTTCTTGTTCTTCGACAATATAATTTACTCGATTCTCGAGACATAGTCGAAAGATTTTTTAAAAATTTAATCACGGTGGACGGTAATTCAATAAATTGGATATTGTCCACAATTATTTAATTTTGAAATTAATTCATTTTTAGAAAAAACATTTTTAGAATCTCTTGTTTTGTCTTTTTGTTTTAAAATATTTTATTTCTTCATTAATAATTTGTAATGAATTTGTTTGCTCTTAGGAAATTCCCGGACCCAACGCTTTCCATGCCAAGTGACCTACACAATCCGCTGGGTAAGACGAACACAAACACAGAGATCGAAGTGCATTGCCAGTTTGCGTGGCAGGCGGCGAGGTTACCTCGTGCACCGGCACCGGCGGCGATGGCAGCAGCAGCGGCGGCGGCGGCGGCGGCGGCGGCGGCGGTAGTGAGCTTCAGGCTGCAGCGAGGGCGAGGGCGCGTTGACTCCGTAGGGCAGCGAGCGCAGGCGGACTCTGCGGCGCGCGGCTAAGTGGACACGCTGCGGCGCGCGCATGCCCGCCTCCGCCCCCGCCTCCGCCCCCGCCTCCGCCCCCGCCTCCGCTCCGCCCCGCTCGCAACCCACCGCCCCACCCCCATCCACTCGGTCGCCCCCCGGCGCCTCCAGACGACCAAGTCGCAGCCGCGGGCGCTTCGCCTCGCCTCCGCCGCCGAAGGCAGCCAGAAGGCGACGGAGTGGCGGGGCGGGGAAGGGAGAGGATGGAAGGGGTCGGATCGGGAGGGGGTGAAGGGAGAGGCTCGGCCGTCGAGAGCGGCGCGGGCTTTTGGTGGAGGGCGGCGGAGTCGCGAGTAATGGAGACGAAGCGGAGCGGAGCGGAGTGGAGCGGAGGCGAGCGAGCGAGCGATCTGCGGGCCGGCACGCAATGGGACAGCGGCGAAAGTGGAACCGAGGACGCGCTGATGGCTGGAGCGCCGGGTTGACGGGCGAGAACGACCAGACGCTCACGATCGCCCGCTGTTGCGGTGGAGTGGAGCCGGGAGGGTAGGGGAGGTTCGAGAAGGAGGCGACAACCGGAGGCAAAAGACATGAGACATGACTTAAAATAGCCAATGGGGATCAAAAATACGGAAGAACTGACGGAAAGACAAAGAGCGTTAAAGAGCGGCGGGTGCATGGGATAAAAGGGGGATAGAAAAGGTATAAGAACGAAAACTAAAGAAAAATAAAGAAAGGGCGAGAGTGATGGGTGAGTACCATACTTCTAAACATAGGTAAGGGCTCTCGACTTTACGTCCTCCCCTATCCTAAGCAGTGAATTTGACACCTTCAATTTTACACCTTAAATGTGACAATAAATTTGCAACCTTCACCTTCTATTGCATGAAAGCTGTATGGTCATCATGAAAAGTAAACAAAGATGATGGTTGATGACTATGGAAGAAATGGTATTCAGAATGGGTTCGTACGAGAAAGAAAACAACCTCACAACACGTGAAGAAAACACTCTACCTCGTACGGGGTTCGGACCCGCAGCCCTGGGCTTCGTGTAAACGCTGTCCGAAGTCCAAACTAAGGCCAGATAAGATAGAGACAAATATATAATAAATGAAGACAAAAAAGATAGAAGTGGAAAAGGCAAATAGATACAAAAAAGAAAGGGGAAATAATGAAAGAAGAAACAAATAAAGGAAGAAGTGAAAATGTAGAACAGCAACTAGTAGCGGAAATGAATGGTTGAGGTGTCCGCCCGGTGGAATGCATTTCATTGACCGAGGTTATGATGAACGATCGAGTGAAATCGACATCGTGGAATGTGGTGGACAGCGGAGGACAAGCTGGTAGCAGAAATGGCGTGGTGGTCGCGGCTTAACGACGGGGTCACGAGGCGGGCGAGGGGCGGGGGCGGGGCGGGGGCGGGGCGGGGGCCGGCGCGGCGGCGGGCGCGACGGCCTGCGAAAAGTGCCCAGCGGAGGCTCGGCGCCGGCGAGTCGCGTGGAGGGTCGGGTGAAGAGGGGAAAGGAGGAGGCGGTGGGGGGCGGGGTGGGGTGGGGGGAGGGGGAGCAGAGGGTGGCGCGGGAGGCCACTCCAAGCCCGAGCACGAGTGCCTCGTGGGGCTTCGAAACCCGGCGCAGCGGCCGACGCCGACACCGACGCCGACACCGACGCCGCGCAACCAGCGGACGTCGACAGAAATCCTTCGCCGGCGATTGATTTCACTCGCCTCCTCCGCTACGGGCCACGGGCACGCAAAAAGCGACCTGCCCGCCCGAGGCCCTCGCCCTCCGCCGCCCCGAGGGATTATTAGTTCCGTTTCTATTTTCCCCACTAGTAGGACCGGCAAAGTTTTGCTATTCTAGCGTATTAAATAAATAAAATTCATGTAGAAAATATCTTTATTCGATGAATATTAACTTATTTATGTATTTATTTAACGTCAAAAACAGTTAAAACTACGCATGATGTGCAATGGGGGGAAGTGAATTGTGGGCACATTTTCAAAATTCTGTGATTCCTACACTAAGTCATATACTACTTGAATTTTAAATGAACGAAGAGAAAAAAACTAAACTACTCTTTAACTATGTATTAACTACACTTTAACTACGTACTAACTACACTTTACTATATTACTCTACACTTAAAAAAAATTCGAATAATGATGGGCACAGTTAGCATTTGATTCAGACTTCCTTGTTTTCTAGATCGCAACTTCGATGTTATTCATATGATGAGTGGAAGCGAGGCACGTAGTTCAAAAAGATATCCATAGATTGCATTTCAAGAAAGCTCCTCTGGGAACGGCGCACAGTGCGGCCAGAGAAGGGAAAAGTTGAAAAAAAGTATTTTTAAGCGTTTTTTAGAATTTTTGGCAATAAAAACACATTTTATAATTAAATAATGACTTGTTTAATCCTGAAAAATTTATTTACATAACCTCAAAGTCAGAACTTTCCTCCTCTGACTCTTCTTCAAAATGTGAATTTGTGATTTTTCTCTATTGCATTTGTGAGTTAGATACGATTAACAACCTATCGGACACTTCTTTTTTTCTTCCAGGTTGCCCTTTTTTACGTTTTTCTCTTTCCAGTGTGTTTAATAACACAATACAGATTCCTCTTTGTTAATACAGAGCTATCAGTACCAGATCATGAAGGAAAAATTAAAAAAATATTGTAGGTAGCAAGGCTAACAAAACTAAATGTTCATCATGATAAACAAAGTATCTAAATGCAAAATAGGGCAAACATAGGCAAACTTTGATTAATGTTTTGAAAACTAGATGAATTCCATTATCAGATTCAGTAAATACCATAGCCTGGAAACGCCCGGAAGGAAACTAAAAGCAATAATAAAAATCGTATTTTAAAATTGCATAGCATTGTGACACGTGAAGTTTCTACTTGGAATTACTAAATTATTATCCAAGAAATATGTTTTTTAGAAATACAGATTTAAAGTACATACTCCAGGTATCGTATCCACAGCACGTACGATTCTGTTAGTCGAGAGAGCAAAAATATTTGCATCCAAAAACACACCTCTCTTCATACTGCGAGGGCGAAGAAATGCGCCGGGCATAACTCGTACAAGTTAAAACTTGCCCTGAATGGAGTGGCGTAATTCTCTCTTCCTTCCCTGTTCGGGGAACGATGGAGACATTTTGCTACCCCTTTCATGTCAAATGGAGCTTCTGAAGTATATTTTGACTTCGCACTTTTGCCCAACTTTCCCCTCCTCTGGCCCCACTGTGCGGTGAAGAGCCCACATCATCGATTAACTTAAAAAAACAACGCCGCCACTTGGTCGATTTAATATAAACCACTCTTTAAATACTTACGATACTAATAAGAACAAAGTGTGAAAGTTTCAGCGAAATCGATCAAGTAGTTTTTGCCTTTATATACGACAGACATACGCAAAATCCATTTTAATTGTATATAGATACGATCTTCCCGAATCTTCATCGACTTGCAGGTGGAATACTTAGTTTGCATGGTCCTACAAATTCTTAAATCTGTTTAATGAATATATTCTTTACATGCATGAAATTGAATAACATACGGCTGTGAAGCTTTAAAACCGACAATAATTTCAGATGGGTTTTGGCGCGCTGGCCAATCATGCGTTCTCAAAATTATGAAGTTTTATAGGGAAAATCCCCTCCCTCCCAAAAAAAGTATTAATTTTACATTTTATAAATTTCATTAACTTCAAGACGAAATTACGTGAAAACTACTCATGTTTTCAAAGCCGGGCCTTCTTTATGAAATAATTCTTATTATCAATATTGTACTTTAACCATGTTAATTTTTGCAATTTTCAAAAATAGGGTTCACCGAAAATTGGACCAGCACCAGTTTTTACCGTCCTTTGCTACTCACGAGAAAAAAATAAAGCAAAAATTGGGAGCCATTTTTGAGAAAACAATTGTTTAAAAATTGCCTTATTTCACGTAAAATTACAAAAAACTACTCATATTGTCAAAAATTATTAAAAAAAGACATTGTTTAAAGATTTTTCTTTGAACAACAAATTTCATTCGAGAACAATCTCTCTCTTTAATATTGCAGTTGTAATAAGCCGAAAACATATTGAACTTTTACAATGTTCGGCATGGGGTGGCGATGGTGTAACGGTTAGCGTAGCGGACTGTTATACTTAAGTTTGCGGGTTCGAACCCGATTGAAGCCGTGGATTTTTAAGGGCGAAAAAATCCGTCGTACGCCTTCCTTCGGAGGGGAAGTAAAGCCGGCTGTCCCATGTTAGTAGATTTACTGCATGTAAAAGATCCTCAAGCCTAAATGACGCCTCTGAGCTAAATTCAAATCGCCTGTTTCGTCGCCCAAGAAATACCTTCTTTCTCCCATGGTTGGTGAAAGGAGCGTAGCGGAATTTGCGTGGTCAGACGGAAGAGCAGGCCTCATGGCCTGAGTCTCGCCACGTAAAATAAGGCAAATTCAATTCAATTCAATGTTCAAAAATTCTGAGATTTCAACGAAAATGAGACGTACCTAATTTTTTGAGCGTTCTCAATTCTATCCGTGGGCAAATCAAATTAAAAAAATGGAGCCATTTTATGAGAAAATTAAAAATTTAATGGAGTTAATTAAAAATGTGGTAAACTTGTAGCACCACCACAAGAGTAGTTAACCGGGTCAAGCTGCACATCTTCCTCTACATTCTTTCAAAAACAAACTCGAATAGAAAACCAATAACCTCTCGATGCCTACATCGTCCTCGGCAAAAGATCGCTGTGCGGTGTTACAGCATACTGATGTGCCACGAATGAATCTCTGGTGTGCTGCGAAAAAAATTAAAAGAAAGTTATATAGCAAATTTCTATTTTTTGAAGTTTTCAAATTGGAAAAATATTAATGCAATATTTTATCCATATCTATAGCAAATTACAAACCAAGCGTATATCATAATGTAATAGTGTCTCTTTTTTTATTACATTTAAGGTACCAACTTGAAATTTTTTTACAAAATTTACCCTTTTAATTTAGAATTATGTGTAAGTTTGGATGTGTTGCGAAATTTTACATTACAATTTAGAGTGTTCCGCAGGTGGAGAACTCTTACATGACGATGTGTATAATTAACAGCTGTTAAAAATAGGAAATTCAGCTTGTATGACAATATATAATCTCTCTTTTGATTTGGGGATGACAGATTTACAATAATCTACATAAATACAAATGGCAAGGTAGCGTTTGCATATTTAATAGTAATAAATAAGAATAAATATGTTCACGCTGCCTTGCCATTCTTATTTATCTAGATTATTCTAAACCTGTCATCTAGCCAATCAAAAAAGGGATCATATATTGACTTGCTAAATATAACATTAACTACAACTGATAATGAAATAGATATGTAGATTATGTCTACACTGCACTGTTCGGAGGAGCTAGAGTAGGGATTGCGATGCAGGTACCTCAGACCGATATGGCCATTAGGAAGCCGTTGTTAGACAAACAGAGTGGTGCTTCCTCAACGAGAGGGTCATCAGCAAGATCAGCACCCACGCGCCTACCTAACAGTGAAGGTCCCTATTGCATACGAGCCAAACATGCAAATATTTACATAGTTTATGGCCGCAATCTGCGGAGTCTCGAAGATAGTTTTTTAAATTTACTTTCATTATATTCAATGAGGTAACTTGGCGTAGATATGATGATAATAAAATACGAGCATTAATCTGGGCGACTAAGTTACACCTGAACAACTTGTAAACAAGTTACAACGTGCCGCCTAAAATTGTAGTCTCAACTCTGCCCTTCTGGTGCAACAGACCAACACTTTTCAGAGAAATTAAACACTTAAAACGACAATTAGAGTTGTATTAGAACAACAAATAACACACTTTTTGAACCTAATCTTCTTTCAGCAAAACACTTGTCTCGCCATAGTCTTCACATGAACCTCGTTCGAAAGCATGCACACGGTAGGAAGCTGCCACAATACATCATGAAATTGATCGCTATGCAGTTCCCTTTCACCTCTCTTCAATTATGCATCCTCTACCAATATTTTGAACCCTCCTATCTCACGTTCTGAACTTTCTCCCATAACCATTACCAATTCCTCCCCACACCAGATGTCCACATCTACCGCTCTTGGAACAAGCTTATTCCTTCGACCACGCATTCACGGTAAAAACGGAGTAATTGTGTATCAATTACTGTCAAACGCGACAGAAAAAATCCGTTTTTGGACCTTCTAAAGGATTCAAGTAATGCACTTTGACGTACAATCTCTTTCGATTAAAACTGATATTATTGAGGCTGCTTTAAAGAACGACAAATAGATGTTTTCGGAATTACATAACATTGTGTATCTCGTGATGAACTTAACAGTTACCAAATTCCCAACATTTATTTTGCAAGTTAATATTGCAGAAAAATTGAATAATATAAGGGTCCCGAATATGAAAGTTCTTACGTTTACATTAGAAATGAGATTGACTATCTTGTTGACGGAATTGCCTTGTTCAATTCAGTTGCAAATGTTTTTAAAGTATACGTCGTACATCTAGGCTCAAAATTATCTTACTTTCCATCTACTGGTCTCTAACAAAGTGAGATGTAGATTACTTCTGGTTGTTATATATAATATGAAATATCTCTCATTAAATATTTTGTACTTATTTTTGACCAGGTCGCCATTTAGCCAGTATGTCCTTCTCAGCGCACACCCAATCCAAATATGTTTCCATTCTGTTAGGTCTCTATATTGTCACCACTGTAGAGCAGATTTTGATGACTTAATACGTCACCAAAAATGATCAATAAAATGGTTTTAAAAAATCCCTAATAGCAAAGAAAAATGACGCAAAAATTGATCCAATCCGGGTCAGTTTAACAACTCAAACTGTTGTATATATTACTGATAAAATCGGGGCTTCTTCCTTTCGTTCAAGTGAACTCAGCTAGCAAACTATTGGTTTGGACTATTCTTTACCAGGTAAACTGTCTTTAGTTATCGTGAAATTGGCCGTGCCGACAATGGTGCTAATATGCGTCACAGGAACCTTAGATAATCATAACGACTGACATTGCAGTTTCTGAGCGAAGATATCGAATAGGCTACTCAAGAATTCTGTGGAGAATATTGTTTGCATCTCGTAAATATTATTTGAAGCATGTACTATTAAAATGATATTAAAATCAATGAAATCTGCGAAAAAATGCCTTAAAATGACGGAAAAGGTAACAAAATGACTTATTAGTCGACATCGAAGAGAAATGTAAAAAATGTCATACAAAACGGGGTCATTGCCTTTTGTCGTAACATAAAATTAATGTCTATACTAAAAGGCATTGTACTACTGTGAAACGAAAAAAAATACATTTATTAAAATCCCACCCCTAATCATCACTCTCGTATTTGAGGTTGGAACCCTCCTCCACCTCGGCTGATAGAGGTCTTCCGAGGGCCTGTCTTAGTTCGTAATATTGCCGAGCCTCCCCCCCCCCGGCCGAACGGCGAAGTATAACCGATTTGGTGGAAGGTACTATATCTGGAATGAGTATAATTGGTTTTAGAGGAATATACACGATGTTTTGGTCTGTCCCACAATGTCACAGCACACAATATTCATAACTTGTGCGAGATTTGAACCCACAGCCCGGATGTAACACGTAGTTGGGTTGAAATATCCCACGCCCCTACGCCTCCCAGATCGGCCGGACTCGCTGATGCTAAACACAGTTAGCAAATCTCCAGCATCTTGGCGGGGATCGAAACCGTGACCTCCCAATCACCGATACACACAACCTATAAGGCGTTACCTTAACGCTCCCCATTACCTGCGTTAGTATACTATACAGTTATCATATACAGGTGACATGATACATTCGTAAAAATATGTAATATGGGAAAGAACACATCAGATAAAAAACTAAAATATTAATACCCTTATGTATATATCCCCCATAATTTTCGAACAACCGCGTCTTGAAAAAACGTGCAAAACTTTTCAGTCACCGTATTGTAATGATCTTCGTTTACAATTTGTTTCAGCTTGTAGCTGCACTTCGCATCCGCATGGCCAGTCAAATGGGAAGCCTTCACAAAATGTTTTTATTCAAGGTGTTGCTTACAAACTATTTACGTAGTGTGATTAAGGGAATACCGCAGCAATGCCACGCTTCTTTACCATACATAAATAAAGATATTGAATTTATCTTATTTTCGGTTAATATAATTGTAACGCGGCCGCTGCGAGTCGAGATATGATCGCGCTATCTCACTGTATTACACCGAGTCCCACATCCACTTTAAGACTTAATGCTAAAATAAGAATGGCTGGCAATATACCTATTTTCGTCGAGTTTACTGGTTAACCAAGAGATAATGCACATGGGATGAGAAAAAGACTGAGAAAAGGCTATAAAATAAATCTTTGTCCTGAGCTCGGAGGTTTTAAACGTCATTGCGACTTCACAGTCATTACAAGTTTGCTAAAAATGTTTCAAGAAATATTATTTAAACGAACTAAGCTACATTACAGTTCCGCTTATAATTCGTTTTAAATTCAATAATTTTAGAATGCATCTATGTAGAAGTAGTAAAAATATTTGAGCATTATATAGTTCGACACGAGAATAAATTAATCGAATTGTTAAATTATTATACTATACAACGAAAAGACAGATATTATAAGTAGAAGAAACACATTTATTGATTATGCACTCATAGCAATTGAATTGCACTAAA
This sequence comes from Teleogryllus occipitalis, assembly GCA_011170035.1. Taxonomy (NCBI): domain Eukaryota; kingdom Metazoa; phylum Arthropoda; class Insecta; order Orthoptera; family Gryllidae; genus Teleogryllus; species Teleogryllus occipitalis. Next base: position 302,337 of record BLKR01001198.1, on the reverse strand, counting down.
GATACACGAAGAAAAAAGTTTTACAGTACATTCTCCCATTGAACGAAAGCTTTACTCGAAGAATAATGCCAAAATAAACAAATCCCTACAGTAAAGAATAATTTCCCTTTCAGGTATCGACACAACCTTCATATTTTTCAATTTGGAGGAAGAGCCATCACAAGATAAAGAAATGAGAATTTGAAACTCGTGTCAAACAGTGAATTTTAGTTCAGAACATTTCTCAGGTTTTGTCGCAGTTTGATGTACTTTCTCCTAGTAATAAAAGACATTTCCCAAATATTCATATCAACCAAATTGTGACTGCTAACATATAATAGATATACTAATACTTTGTGAAATTACAAGACCATTATCTTTTGCTTTCTCGACTTACCACGTATTTATGTAGCAAAAAGAAAGTATTGTAATACTGCAGCTGAAATTGTGATTTTTCGACAAAAAATTCATATTGTCGGTTAGGAATAAAGAAAGTGTCTAAATCTCCTTTCTACATGTACAAAATTAATTTCTCTAAAACTTAGTTAAGAGCGTTAGTTGCTTAGTCAGCGTGGTCAGCCAGCCCCAAATCACGCACAAGTCATGAATATTGTGTGCTGTGGCATTGTGGGACAGATCCAACAATCATGTATCTTCCTCTAAATCCAATTACACTCATTCCAGATATAGTACCTTCCACCAAATCGGTTATACTTCGCTGAGATGGGCCTGCGGGGGGGGGGGAGGGCTCGGTGGCATAATTACGTACTAAGCAGGACCTTCGGACGACCTCTATCAGCCGAGGTGGAGGAGGGTCCCAACCGTCCTAACCTACCAGCGGCGTCGGAAAGGCTGTGCCAATAGCAGACAAAACAGAATCAAAGAGGATGGGCACACCTGAAAGCTCCTGATTATTCTCTGAAACTATAGCGGCCTCCTCGTCGCATCCTATCGAGTGTCAGAGCAGGGGATCACCGACTTTCTTCCTGTCTTGAGGTTAGGCCTTCAATACAGGGGAGAAGAAGAAATCAGCATAGGAATTTGGTTCACTGGACTCTTCGGAGGGCTAATGACCCTGGGAGGCAATGAGATAACAGCAGCACTAGTAGAAGGTGCTTAGCTGAATTAGCGGACCTCCGATCATCAAATGAGAACGATGATAATTCTTTAGTCACAGTATCTTCAGCTCTAATGGCTGCTAAATATCTTCGATATACAGTCTCTTTTCTTTTCTCCCACACCTATCGGACAGTCTTGCCCAGCAGAGCAGCCAAAGTCCCGTTAGATGTCTGGTTGCTCTTTCTCCAATGCAGCCATTCTCATAATATCCTCCAAAGAGAAGACTTTCCCGGCTCTAGGCACAACAGTCCCTCCATTACGTTGCGCCTTGGCAGCTCGAGCTTTAATAGCTGCATCTGGATGAGCATGGTGCAAATGTTGAGAGAGTCCTGAATTGGTTGGGAAGTTGGCGGAGTTATAACTCACATATAAAGAAAGTCTCCTTTAGATGATTTCGGGCCCGGGCACTTAGAAAAATGTCTCAATACGGATAACTTACCTTTGTAATTCTTGCGGCATTTGAAGCATAAAAATAATAGGGGGATATCACTATGGATAGTATCGTGATGCCGAATCATGTTATCCAAATCGTTGGCCATTTCGATACCCCTTTTCTGGGCACAATGTGCGCAGTGACTCGAAGGGAATCCTAATCATGAAGCGTCCCAAGCTAGGGTCGTCATATATGGTGGCCTGTTGTTCACGGGGCGCGCCACCATGCGCTCCCGCGTCCAAGGCTTCGTGCAAAGTGCCCGCTGCCAGTCCCTCCGAAGAGAACGACAGGATCGTGAGCTGCAGACCCCCGACCCCCTTTCCCGGTGACGTGATGTCCCCGAGGTGGCTTTTCTGTCAAGGTATTTCCTTCCCTTAGCTAGATGCTCCTGATTTAAGGCGTCGGAGATTCGCCTATAGCCCATCTCTCTTGGCTGCTCCTCAAGTTGCCCCGAGATGCATTACCAGGGGCCACGTAGGGAGGTGAGTGTGGACTTGTCAAGCAACGGCAAACCTATTACAGTCGGCTATTACTGCAATACGGTTGCGATCCCACTTCAGGAGGGCTTCTCGGTATTTACTGGTATAGGTTTACTAGCATCACCTTTACCATTGAGACCCTGGGCGACATCGGACCCAAATAATTGACCACGTATAGAATAATATTTAGTAATTTGTTCCATGCCACGGCATAACAATAGTTTTTCAATCGAAAATCCGCACATTTTTGCCGCATTATTGTCATACTTTCTCTTTACTATGTTGATTGATTAATTATTTCCTGTTTACGGGCGCAAATTACTATGGGCATTAGTTCCGTTAGTGTAGTGTACATGTTCTATTTCCGGGGGTGATATTCCTCCGCTGGATGGTGAGACCCGGTGCCAACCTAGACGTCAGCTTGCAAAGTTTGCCACTCCAGGTATCTCCCATCAGCTGGGAAAAGCTCTAAGCTCCCAACTGGTCTCTCGACATGTGTGGTAGTGTAAGAGTGGTGGATGAAGAGTGAGAAGTGGACAAGGAAGAAAAGATCGCGCGTGACCCATTTGTTAGGATACTGCTCCGACATTCGCCTGGCGGTAATCCGAGAAACCACGGAAAACTACCGATGAAAGCAGCTGACGTTGGCAAGAATTCTCCTCCAGACAGCCATTGAATTCGACCTAGCTATTTAGCTAGTGCCGAAAATCCTGCCATCGTCAGGATTCCAACCTTAGAATTTCCCGGCCAGAGGCACTACAGTGACAATAGCTGATGCCCTGAGCCACCTAATCCGGTCTCTTTACTATGTAAATACGTAGTAAGGCGGAAAAGAAATAATAAACCTTTCTACAGAAATTGTTGTGTCTATTGTTCTAGACACAAAATGGTAAAGAAATTACTTTCTGGAATACGTAGTAAGGAGGTTTTTCAGCACTTCGTAATGCGCCACTCCACTAAGAGTTACACTCATGGCTCGTGCAGGATGTTCTGTTATGCATATCGCATGCTATGCAATGGCTTTGTTATTTCGTCCTAGACATCTGCATTGTGCTGATGTTTCGAGGTACCACCTTTATGTATAAATTTGATGTAAGTCAATTCCAGTCGCGCATGCGTCGCGCGTCGCTGCATTGAACTTATCTCAATCCTCGCCCCTCCCATAACTTCTTCGGTCGTCTTCACTTAATGCGTGAAAGTGATAACTGAAATAACCGCTCTTGAAGCCAGGTTAATTACAAGTTTACTTAAATTCCTGTACGATGCCAATTCATCAATAAAAACGATCCAATGCATATTTTCAACCACGCTCAAACAGTCCAAAAACACAGGAAGTCCAACCAGAGCCCAGGAGGGAATACACTCCTGCACAGAATACGCACAGAGCGAAGTTTCAAATACAATTTACAAGTTCACTGCATGCGCAAAGAATCAGAGGTGTCGTGCAACCTTCTTGTGGCTCCGTCTTCCTTTCGCTCCCGTAAAGGGAAGAACTGGCCTCCCCTTTTTGCCCAAATGGAAATTCTGACTCAAAGACGCACCTCGTTCTGGCCGTCCAGTTGAGTTCGATGAAGAGCAATTGAACCACCTTTTGCATAAAAATCCGCGTCAAACACTAAGGGAACTGGCACAGAAAATGGATTTCTCCCACCCTACTGTAGAGAAGCAGCTTCACTCGATTGGCAAAGTGCGGAGCATGGGTGCCTTACACTTTGTGTGTCACCAACAGAAATCAACGAGCCACAATCTCCGCGGGTTTGCTTGCTCGTCACCGGACAACCCTTGGACAAAAGGAACGATTTCTTCGCCAAATTGTTACTGGCGATAAAAAAATGGCCAGAAGGAGGTGCGTCTTTGAGGTCAAAATTTCCTTTTTTAAACTTTGCTTACCAATCACGGGCGGTTGTTTCAGCTATAGCGCCCACTCCATACACAGCACAAATGTTGCGAGCAGCTTCTGCGGCCTTAGGACCTTGATTAAAGGCAAAACGAAGGAGGTGTCAAAAATGCTAAATCTTCTCAACTTGACATTACAACTTACTGATCTGTAAATAAAAAGAAAATGTATCTTAGTAACAACGAAACATTAAAATAGGTAGAACCATATATTATCTTTCGAATGATGTACAACTTCGCGCCAAATGTATTAATTGTCATACAAATTTTTCCAATTTAAAAAACGGCGGGAACTTAGTTGCCAACCCAATACAAAAATAAATGAACAATATCTTATTAATCATAAGAATCAGAGTAAATAAATGTGCTAAGAAACGCTGTGCCCTATCATTACCCCAGTGGCGCATTTTATACACCAAGCCTACGCCCTGTAATATACTTGTAATACATGGCCTTTCAGAGTTTTCGTAAAGCAGGCAAAACCATTCAGGAGACATTTTCCTTTAGTTTCTCAGCATGAACAGGCAAGGTCGAATGAAAAAGTGCCACTTCAGTAGAAAAATACGCTACGAAAACACATATTTCTCAAAAACGATTCACTTAAATATGAAGATATACACATATTTGAAATCGTTTTTAAGCTCATTACGATACGCTAAAATTTAGCATAGGGTTCCATTAAAAAAAAACATGTTGACCTTAAATCTTCGTAGTAAAATATAGTACAAAGGCAAAGTATGCAGTACTAGAGTAGCCCCTGTTTACGCAATCGACTGTCCAAACGGCATCTTCGTATCTTGCACGGTTGAAAAGATAAAAAGGGGTGTTATCACTTAATTGTTCCACCCTGTACATTGGCCTAAGCTATATTATGCAGAACAACACATTACTGAATTATTATTTAACATTCTTATTCTTTAACGAAGTTTCCGAACAACCGACAGCTTTCGTTCATGAAAAGTCATTCGCATTGGCAAGGCTGTCGTGTTAATGATAATAGAGCCTCTCATGATTGTAATTAAAAAGTGGTTACTAACCCTTTGCACTCGGAAGGCATGTTAGAGATGACATACCGCAGCGCCATATTGGATCGCAAGGCTCTGATAGACGGCATGTCCTACATGTCGGATGGCATCTCAGAGATGACATAGGTATATGGTGGGTTCACTCGGTGCGCTCGAGAACTGCACGAGCCTCCTCGCTCGGCAAAGGTGGATAAATACATCAACAGAAGAAGCTAATAATTTTCTTCATTTATGAACACTCTAGAAGTATCTTGTCAAAAACGACGGGACGTAAATAATCTCTCAGATTAATAATTATTTAAAAAATAATATTAACAAAGTGCAGGGCAGGACGTTTTTATTTCATATTTCAATATCCTATTACACAAATTCTCTTCATGAAATTGCTATGAGAAACACTTTTATTAGCTAACACTTTTTAATCTGAAGATGACCATGGACAATGTAAGTTCCTTCAAAACACATTCACTTGTCAAAGGATTGGCCACACAAAAAACCAAGGGAGCAGAAATAAATGTTGGAAAGCTTATCTGGTGTTGGAGTATTTTGCGAATTCTCCGATCACAAAACTCGCTTCAATCATCCATCCCGTATCCCCAAATTCTCTTCAACTACCGAATTACGCCCACAAAAATTACCAAATTTTACCCGCCAGATGCCCTTCCAATAGTACAAATTCTGCTGTTATTTCATAGCGATTCATTCATAGCGAATGAGTTTTCATTGTTTTAATATTACGTAAGAACTTCGTTTCAAAAATATTTAGATGAATCTTGTAGAATTTGATTCAATCAAGAACGCAGATGTGTTAGAGAGGCATTATCGAAATAGCCATTAAGAATATTTTCTTTTCGAATACAACTATCGAATTCTGATTCCGACGAGAAACCGAATGTTGTTAGATAAGCTACCCCAAGCACCTCATTATTCAAATGAAAATGTAGATAAAGTTCACGCCAATTAGCATTACTATTACATGAAGTCGATTAAATTTTTCGGAAGGAAACTATACATACCAACAAGTCTTTTAGTCACAAATAATAAAATACACATGACTTGCCAAAACATTACATGAAACAAGGATATTGAGTGTAAGGTGAACGAAAAATTGAAAGTAATAATTGATAGGTGCCGTCGAGAAGGATTTGAAGAAACGAAAATAAAATACAGAAGAATGATGACCAGAGATAGAGAGAGGTGATAAAAGGTTGCACTGTACAGCGTGTCATGATCTGAGCTGTAGAACAGAATGTTCATTAAATAGAAAGAACGTTCTTTATGGCAACTGAGTCCCTTTATATAAAGTTGACTTATCAGTATACATTCCAAATATGGCATTTACGAACAATTTTCTGGACGACCTGCTGGTATATAAAGAGTAGGGGGTGGTCCACAAATGCACATATTTGTAAGGACACATCCGAGTGGACGCCTATATTCCGACGTCGTTGCTCTATATAAACCGAAAAGTTCGGCCACGGTAATATCAGTCGGTTGCCTGAATTCCGTCAACTTATAACTGACATATATTAGAAGACTAAAACATCAGAAAAATCTCAATCCAACAATCTTTTCATTATGAAAATGCAGATTCTCGTCTTAGCTCTGTATATGAGCGTGTGCATATCATCATCAAGCCTGCACACGTTGCAGTCTCGTCGCCGACAACCTGAGGTCGTTGCCAGCCACATCAGTTCGATTCAGCCACAGGCTCTGTGCGAGTTCTCGCTGCAAGAGCGTCACCTGCAGCTGCAGGGCGGCGCGGCGATGCAGGTGCAGGAGGTGGTGTGCACGCAGCGACAGCCACGTCAGCGCCTGCGCCTGTGGGACGCTGCATGCGATGCAGCACCCCTGCGCACGATGTGCGTGCAGGCACTGGTGCATATTGGGATGCACGTGGTGCGCTCGGCCTGCATGCTGGCGCAGGACGAGCTGCAGGCCGCCGGCAACCTGCGCCCCAACGTTACTGTTTAGATTTCACCTGCACGCGCCTGCGACCAACAGGCAGGGCGACCTCTCGACATCGAATCACGAGGCGCTGGCCAACGCTTTGCTTCTGGTCGTTCTTAGAGCCAACTCTCAGACCCCAGAAATTGTTCTCAGAGTGCTTAATTGCAGCTCATTCTTAAAAAACAGTAATAAATTTACACTTTTATGTTTATTCTTAGATGGATTTCGTAGATCTGTAAATGTCTACACATTAATAATACATTGAATATTTTATTGTAGAATAATTGCAGAAAAATGTATAAATGAAAGAAGGAAAATAAAGTACTATATCAGAATAACATTTCGTAAATAGGTCACACCCCATCTTGTCTATTACAATTTCCATCATCGTCGGCACCGGTTTCCTTCTAAGAAATTCCATCTTCCAAATTTCTTCCGATACAATGATTTACTCCCCCATACATCACATACAGTTTTAGTCTTTTTTGACTAAATAAATAAATTTATTATTATTATTATTATTATTATTATTAATTATATAACTAATGTTCCTCTGATTTACGGGGCAACCTCCCAAAACATCCTCTAATAACATTTTCCCTTTTTTTCATCTCTCAATCCATCCAGTTATCATGAAAAAATTTTCCACAAACCCACCAGCGTAAGCACAGACCGCAATCGACTCGAACACTACAATTGTGAAAGTCAAGAAACGATTGACAAGTTTCTTTGTCACATGGTTAATAGTAGAAATAGTACATTGTAGGATTCGATGTTTCGACATTTTTGAGAAAGATCGTACCTGATAATTGTATCGTTTTTCGTATGTCATCTCTCAGATGCCCTCCGAGTTAAACAGGAAATTGAGCGAGTCATCTAAGAGATGCCTTCCGACCTGTGGGCCATGTCAAAGGCATAATTATTAGAGCTACATCATATTTGAATTGTGTCATGTCACAGATGCCTTTCGACCTGTAGGACTAATTTGTTTGTCGGAGGCACATACTAGGTCAAAGTGTTAACGTTTGCGCTTCCAGGACATCTGAGTTAGTTTAGGGAGTGTCCATTGAACTTGTACGTGTGCTTCCAACAGTCTTCTCTAGAACTCTAATGGCATCTCTGACATGACAATGCAAACATGCCTGCTTAGCTGGCGTTGTGCATGTCGTGCACGTCGGGATGCAATGTCATCAGCACCCGCTTTATTTTGCGGTAATAGGCAGGAGGCCGTGACAGTGCACGGTTGTGTATATTTTAACTTTTTCCAATTGAGATTTGTCTACAATTTGTTTTGTTAGTTTGAATTGTGTTAAAATGATCTTCATACGAAAAGAGTTTATTTAATATTGACAAAATATTTTACTTATAAGCTATACTTACTCGAAAGTATTACAAAATTTTCTACGGAGCGTCTTAAGATAGGAAAGAAACAGAGAAGCTTGTGTTTTTTAATGTTTTTATTAGTAGTTACAGTTGAGAACATATTTATATTCCTCTTTATATTCATTATGAGAAACTTATGAGCACAAAATCATACAGCGATATGAAAGATCACTGTCCATAATTTGGTCACTTTCAATTTGGTCTATGTTTTTTGTTCTAAACTCTGATTTTTATCCACTAGTTGCTACATGAAAATATCAAAACTTTGCTAATAAGCAAACAATTGACTCAGGAATGACCGATTCTAACACCAGAACTTGTTGTTTAAGTGAAAGGAAAAAAAAATATTAAACATTATTAACATGCTAATATTAGTAAAATATTTTCCACTTATTCTTTATACATAAATTAAGGGAAAATAAATATATTATCTTCGTTAAACACCTCACCATTATATTACTTGAACTCCTATTTATTAGATAAATGAATTGCATTAAAATATAGATTAATGAAAATGTTTGTTTTGTTGTATAATTAGGAATGGTATGGGTAATTGCAACAATTACATTTTGGATACAATATGTAGGGTAGTGCGGGGTTTTTAGAACAATATTTGCAGTAAAAATTTGTTGTATTTTGCTGATTCTACTGGATTTTCATTCACTTCAGTCTCTGTTAATTCTACTTTCATTTTCCGTCCAACATTCTTTTATTTTCTTTTGTAGTCTAAAGACACGTTTTTGAAAGAAAATCACTTTTTTCTGCAATTGTCCATTGATGTTTCTCCATCTTATCTCTTCTATCTGTTACTTCAAAACTTTTGGTGCTACAACAGATCGTCCCTTCTCGTATTATTTCTAGCCTTTAAAATTTTCAAAAGTTAAGAGAGTTGAGTATAAACTGCACCATTTTTACGCGTCCTTTGTTCTATCTGACGAAAAAATAAAAGAGACAAGGTTTGGAGACGTTTCTTGAGGGAAAATATAAATTGTCGTTACTTCGTACTTTGCGCTATTCGATAAAAAAATTGGAGCTGTTTCTCAGAAAATAAATGTTGGAGGATTTTCTACATTTCATGAAAAAAACTCATATTTTCGAAAAATTATACATGACCTTATTTCGATATCAATCTTCTAAGAAAATCTTTCATTAAAAACAATAATCTCTATCTTCAATATTATAGTTATAGGAAGACGCTGAAAACTTTTTAACTTGCGCAATTTTCGAAAATTTAAATATTTCAACGAAAATTGGCTTTTATGCGTTCTTTAGGCAATCTGAGGAAACGTTTAAAGGGACAAAACTTTGGACAATCAGCGATCAAAAATTTAAAGCTATTTTTTGGGGAATTTTGAAACTTTTATTGAAGCTTTGTGTATAGTAGCCTCAAAAATCAAAATGATTGTTTCAAACTCACAGAACGTTTAAATCGGCCGGATCTATCCGGGTATATAATTTTTGGAAAAATAACATCTAAAACGGTTTAGTCTCTATCGTTGCGAGCACATACACCCCCTACACACACACACACACACACACACACACACACACACACACACACACACACACACACACACACACACACACACACACACAGCTTTGCTGTCGTCGAATTTTTTTCCGTACAGAATTTATCGTATCCATATCGGATGTTTCCCACAAAACATGAATGCTGAGTACATAACGTGTCTGATGAGGTAATTTACTCTATATTATCCACCTTTTCGATGTTAATACCCCACAATATGAGTTTTTCTTGCAAGGAAATCGCAGATTTTTGACGCAGTATTGCATTACTTTCTCTATACTACGTATGTAGTATTCGAGGAATTAAAAAGTATTTTTCCTACGTCACTGTTGAAGGCGAAGCACAGATCTCGTAAGATACTGCTTCAATAAATGCTTGAGAAATGCTTTGCTCTAAAGTGTTTCATTCCTGGCTTCAATTACTATTCGAAGATTAGTGCGGAATGCTGTGGCATTGTTTAGGAAGATCATACGTTGTTGGCGCAATCTCAGAATATAGTCATCCTCCAGATGCCTTAGGAGCTTAACAGTAGATTGAAGGTGTCATCTAAGAGATGCCTTTCGATCTGAACGCTCAGCCATCTGAATACCACCGGCGAGCTAGGAAGCATTTTTCTTTTGTCATCTAACAGATGCCATCCGACCCGTAGAGTTCACAATGTGCTCTTCAAAGCCGAGTGCAAAGGGTTATTGATTACATACAGGGAATCTAGAAGCCAATCTCGAAAAAAAAAATGCAGAAAAATACAGCCATTATTGAAGAAGGCTTCCGAAACACCAACATCCATGAAAATGACCTATTTGATGAGTCAATGATCTTGAATTAGGCTATTACGGAGAGACAAGAATTAAAAGAAATATGTACTATTGAAGTTTGGTATGAATGCTTTAATAACTTTCAATATTGTTGAATTTTTTGCTGTATTCCTGGTAGAAATGCTAGTATTGTAAGACTATTTTCCAGGATGCACACTGTATGTACTATTGAAAAGAAATACGCTCATTGTAAATATATTTTTTTCAGTAAGGATTGTGTGAAATTTCATGACTTTTTACTAGTTAATCATTCTTTACTATAAAAAATACATTCATCTGAGAAGTTTATGACAAGCAGCAAAGATAAGTGATTTATTAAGTTAAATTTTAAGGCCTCCTTAAGAAATGTTTAAGTGTATTTCAATTTTTCTGATGCTTTTAAATAACAAAAGTATTAAACATTTGTTTGGTTGTTTATACTTTGTGTCCCTTTTTCTTTGAAAAATGTACACACCTTACCTAGAAATGACTGCAGCCGTTGTATATTGCTAAATGTCCAAAGGTTTTCTATGGCTTTCACATGTCCCAAATGATCTTGATATCATCTAGGAAAAATTGGCACTTTTCAGTTACCTCTGACCTCTGGCAGCCGAGGAGGGGAAGGATCCCACCCTCAAATATAATAACAATATAGTAACCTAACAGAATGGACACATTTGGTTTTAATTTATTGGTTTGATTGATTGGTTTGTTGGATTTATTGATTAGTGATTGCGAGCGCATTATCTGCTAAGATCATTAGTCCCGTAAGTGTAGTGCGCGATTTCATCGCGGGAGGTGGCGTTGATCTTCCCCAGCTGAATGGCGAGATCCGGCACCGACCTACGTCAGCTTGCGGGTATTTTCCCCAAATAGGTATCTGACACTACCAGGGCACCGCCCCAGCCAGAAAAAGCTCTAAGCTCCCGAGTGATCTCCCGACAATAGTGATAGTGTAGTGCATGTTATGTGTTTCTAAGAGGTGAGGATAGGACAAAAAAGAGGAAGGAACGATCACGCGCGGTCTGTGGCCCGTTTGTTACGGTACTGTTCAGGCATTCCCCTGTTGTTGAGAGGAGAAAACACAGAAAACTACCCATCAGAGCAGCCGGTCGCTAGAATTCTGCTTCAGATAGCGGCTGAATTCGACCTAGCTGTCTAGCTATCAAGGCGTAGCGAGGATTTTTTAAGAGGGGAAGCGACGTATTCTGTACTCAACCTACGTAATTCGTTCAAAGGTGATTCGAGGAACTACGTAGTTACAAGTACCTTAATGGAACCCTTAATGGAACATTTCTTGCTAAAAGTATTTTTATTCTCAGTATTGTTATCAGAAAATAGATTCTGTACTTGAAAATGCTTTAGTTACTTTCACTCGTCGATAAAGCGACACAAATTCACTTAAATATTTTCTATCAAGGGAATAATATGAGATGACATTCTGAAGAGAAGTTTCATCCGGAATTCAGAATGATCTGTTTTGGTAAAACAATGTGTATCGATTAAACACACACACACACACACACACATACATATATATATATATATATATATATATATATATATATATATATAGTATGTCAAATATATGTATTAAATATACATGTACTATGTGCATAAACTGTATTAAATCAAAAAAAAAGTCAATCACAGGGAAGTCAATTACAACACACACACACACAAGAATAATGTAATAATATCCGAAAAACCTGTTTTTTCACTATATATGCATGCACACACTTGTATCTGCACATAACTGCACATACATTTGTTTTATGTACTATTTCATTTATATTTCATCAAAAAGTTGAGTATGTTTACAAAATTCTACATTCTTTTTTTTAATGTTAGGGAGTCAAGCATTGAGTCAAATTTTCTCCTTGCAGATATTTTTGTCTTTGTTGTAAGAATTGAGGACATTCACAATTAGATTGTGTATAATTTTGGAGCACTACAGATAGGACAGATGGGAGGTGTAGTACATGTATTAGTTAACAGGTGGAGGTGGTTTATTTTACAGTGACCTGTTCTTATTCTTGATATAACGACACTCTCTTCTGCTTAATTTATTGTTAAATTTAAGGTTATTGAGATACTCGATTTTCCTGTGAAGAATACTGACTTGTTGATGTCTCCATGTATAGTTCCATTTTGGAAGAAATATTTTATTAATAAATGTCCTTAAGTCATCCGCTGTGTTAGATATAATTAGTACCATATTCGAATCTCCAGCTGTCTTTTTATTATTAGGGCGTAGACTATTATCATATCCAGCTATTTCTCCTGTATGGATCAGTTCCATTGTGATGAACTTCCCTGATTAGGTAATGTTGTAGTATAGTTCTTGTATGTTAATGAACATTTCTCTTTTGAGACTTCTTTTGGATTTATTTTATATTGCTCTTGGGGATTTTGAGAAAATTATAAATTGACGCCATATATTGACGCCATTATATATGACGCCGTTTATTTGGTTCACCAGTTTGAAGGTTAACATAAGTGAGAACATATCTGCAGTGATCATGTTGCAATATGAATGTAGTCGATGTTTAACTGTGATTTCCTGTGTACTAACAACCACAGGTTTCGTTCTCTTTTTTTACTCCGTAGACAAATATTTGAAGAGAGTTGCTACTTCCACTGGTGATTTTGGCAGATTGTAGTTCCCAATTTTTTGTTGTGAGATTGGATTCCTGAAGAGAAGTTAAGGCCAGTTTGGTTTCTATTTCTGGTATTGTCTAAAGGGGAATATTGTGTATTCTTTTCTTTTCGGTGGGGTTATCAGGATACCAAGTTCTTGCATTAGTAATTTAATCTTTGCATGCAGGGAAAAGTGACTCGACTCTTCTTTATATTCATCTTGAATTACTGGAGAAACATCATGGAGTATTATAGGATTAATGGATTGAGGAGCATTGATGGCGTATTTCAACATTAATATATCTCTGCAATGTAATACGTTTGGTTCATTCGGTTCGATTAGAAATTGGTTAACACCATCTTACGAGACGGATGTATCTGGTTGTGCTCTTAAATTTTTGTAATTTATCTATTATTTTTAGTAATTCTACTGTATTTGGTGGTTTAAGTGTTCTCATTACTTGTTGCAGGTTAGCTGAAAATACAATTTCGATTGTTTTTTTAATGAACGACGAACAAACAGATTACGAACTATTAACGGATACTAGAACTTTAACGAACTTCAGATTTACGAGTTGGTGATAAGTTTTAAAACTTATAAACAGTTCCGTTTATTTTTGATATTATATCACTGTCCGAATTTAACTACTGAAAGATTTATTGCATTTCTATGACGAGTGACGATTCCGTTGTTTTGAAAGTCACGAGGATGGTGTATCAAATAGTTTGAATTTGTGCTTCAAATCTTAATCTTATTTCCTAGACAAATTTTGAGTAATAATATTTTATCTAGGTACGGTAAAGTATAGTCTACTGGTTGTATTAAACAGTTGCAGCTTACGTAGACGAAAATCTAAGTAATCACATTGCCAAATTTCGTAAGTACTAGCTTCAATAGATATTGTAGATAGCATACCTTCTCATTCTTGTATCGAATCTTACTTTTTAAGTTATTGAACACACATCAGTTATACACTTTTAAAATATTAAGCTAGGTGCTTGTTGCTCTTATCTGAGTTTTCTTGTATTTATTCCAATTTTTATCGCGTTTTAATTGGTAAAAAGCATTCGTGACATGGCTATTGCTCGTTCTACTCTTTTTACTCTCTACACACTCAAAGCCGACCTTCTGAAAGCCTTCACACACATAAACAATAATTTAGATCAACATATCCGAAGGTTGGAAGAGGTCGTTCTCTACACAGACGGTTGGGTACAAGTTGGCAACATTGCGAATCTTCCCAACCGTGCACCCGTGACTGCATAGAAGACAGACACCACATCCAGTCGCAACTCAAAACAAATTTAGTGTTTTAGATTATGAAACAGATTTTCCTCGCGTTCCTGGTCCTCACAACTCTTCTCTACCATCGACAAATGCACGCACAAACCAACACAAACAGGCTAGGAAGCGCGTCAAAACCAAAATCTGCCAATCCTAGCCCACTTGAAAACAAAGACAGTTCTACTGAGCCTAAGAAACAGATATTATTATTTTAGCTGACAGCCATGGCAGCCATCTTACATGCAGTCGGTAACAAGCTTACACAATACATCATCAACTCCAATCCTACGCAGTCTTCTGCCAAAAATCCATCCCTTTACCCTTCTTACGTTCTCCACCCCCACCCTTATTTCGAACCCTCTTACCTCCTCTGAACATACTCCCGTTTCTCCCATTTTGACTACCAATTAATTCATCTACACCTGATGCCTCAATTTCCTCACAAACTGTCACGGCTGGGACACATAACAGCCTTCGACCACGCACTCGAGGTAAAAATGGAGTAAATATATAGCAACTACAGTCAGATGCAGCAGAAAAACATCCGTGTATGTACTTGCAAAAGCACGGTAAAATATCAGAATTGCAAGCAGGCTTTAGGAGAGGCTTCGCGACTACCGACAATATCTTTGTGTTAGATACCCTAGTAAAACAGGCGCTTGCGCGTAAACGGGGCCACTTATATTGCAGTTTTGTAGATTTCGAAAAGGCGTTTGACTCTATCAATAGGAAAGCTTTATGGCAAAAACTTAATGGGCTAGGCGTCTCACGTAAAGTTTTAAAAGTGCTGCAGAGCATGTACGAAGACGTAAATTTCTGTGTCAGGTGCGGTGATGGAAGTACAACGCGAAAAATAAAATCGACAGTAGGAGTAAGACAGGGCTGTCCTCGATTTATTGACGTGGTTACAGGAAGCGGATACATCTGCACCGGAAATTGAGGGCCTGAACATTCCCCTACTATATGCTGATGATTTAGTTTTATGTTCGGAGACTATTGACGGCTTACAGAAAAGTTTAAATCTCTTAGAAACGTATAGTGAAACATGGGGATTAAAAGTAAATATTCAAAAAACTAAAGTAGTTGTCTTCAAGAATGGATTTATCTGGGGTAACAAAGAGAAATGGTTTTACGCTCAGGACGAGATCGACCGGGTTAAAACATTTACATATCTTGGGGCAAAATTTTCCATGAATGGGGGATGGAATAATCACATAGTGGCGGCGCACAGTAAAGGAAGAATTGCGCTCAAAGAAATCGTTGGCGCAGTGCGCAGGGTTCCGGAATTGTCTTTAAAGGTGTGCGATACAATGTTTAAATCGCTAGTTCTCCCAGCAATGAATTATGGGGCAGAAATTTGGGGAGTGGATAGGATAGATCGACTAGAAAGCGTCGAAACAGATTATTTCAAATTAATTCTCGGAGTCTCTAGATTCGCAGCAAATGCCGGAGTCCTAAGAGAGGTCGGTAGTGTAGGAATTTGGAAAGATTTTAAAATGAAACCCATTAAACTTTGGATTAAATTAGCAGGTGAACAGTCTGACACACTTATACATAGATGTTTTCGAGTGCAGTTACAGGGAAGCAACCAACGCCACTGGTCGTATAAAATTAAACTGCTACTGGAACGTGCAGGTCTGGGAGATGTTTCTCCGGAGATGGTGGGAGATAGGGGAACACGTGAGATAGAACGGCTAATTTCGGGTAGACTTGCGGGTATTAAAAGGCAAGAGATCCTGGCAGCAACGGCCGAAAAACGTTCGCTAGTTGCGCAAATTCACGCGAGTCCGTTATGGGGTTGCGAACGTTACGTACACTGCGAAAGGACGCAAGAGGGGGATACGCTTGGTTCAGGGTCGGGGGGTGGATGCAACGTAGATTAAAGGACTCTAATGGTAATGGCATCTGTGTGCTTTGCGGTGATAGGGAAGACTGGATCCACATCCTTTTAATTTGCAATGCGACCGAAACTTGGAGAGGAAAATGGATGGGAATGGGAAATTACTACTTCCAACATAGGAACGTAACGCTCGCCCAAAACATTCTAGGTGATAAAAGATCTAACTTCATGAAAGAATTAGGAACATTTCTAGGAAAGGTTCGGACCATTAGAGAAACTGAAATTAGGGAGTGGGAAAACAGCACTGGTTAGTACGAGCAGAGCCTAGACTGGAGAGAAATAAATAATAAATCAATAAACTAACAATAATTAAGTTAGTCAGTAAGTTATGCTAGGTTAGTAAACAGTAATAAAAAAAAGTTATAAGTTGTCGTCAATTGCTAAGTATAAGTAGATAAATAAGTCAATAAAAATAAATAAATTAACTTATAATAATTAAAATAAGTTAAATAAATTAAAATTAAATTAATTAAAATAAGTTAAATAAATTAAAATTAAAAATAAATTATATAAATTAAAATTAAAATATATTAAAATAAAATAAAAGGAAACGGTTAAAATAAAACACATTAGGAGGCGAAGGGAAGTAGGAATCGGAAATGTTAGGGCAGAGGCGTTGGTGCGGACGATTTTCTGTGGTGCTGTTTGTTTTCAGGTGCGGAGGAGGCCAAACACTGGAAGGAGAATGCCTGACGCCCGCGCCAAATAAATAAATGGTTTAAAAACCGGATCGATTAGCATGTACTCGGCTTCTGACGGCAGGTTTTTCCCCCTACAGGGGTTTTTTCCTCAGCCGTACCTTATGGTCTCTTTTCCGCGGCTTTGATGCGAAGGAGAGACCATTAGGGGTGAATACCAGAATTCGAAAGGTTAGAACGCGGTAGAATGTAGGTATTGTAATGGCTTAAAGGCCTTCGTCCTAGCCACATTGCATCAAGATTGCCTGTAATAATTACCTATTAAATAAATAAATAATACTTGCAAAAGATAAATATACTGCACCGTAATGTTCAATCCCTTTCGATACACGATGCACAAATTCTTACCATTATAAGAAATCTGAACACAGACACAATATTGCACGTATGAGTAGATCGTTTACTAAAAGTAAAATAAAATTATTCATTAATTATTTGATACAGGAGTCATGGGACGCGGTTTATAATACTGTTGATACAAACGATAAATATAATTCTTTTTTTTTCAACGCCTTCATTTCATTTTAACACTTGCTCTCCTCTTAAAAAAAGAAAATTAAATATTTCACGGAAAAACAGTTCTTGGATAACACAAGGTATTAGGACATCATGTAAAAATAAGGGAATTCTTTCCCTTATTTCTAAACATCATAATGTATCTCAAGATTTCCTCATCTACCTTAAAAAATACAAATCATTGTTAAGAAAAGTCATAAGGCAGGCTAAAATCATGAAAAACGATCAGGATATTTTGAACTCAAATGACAAAACGAAAGCAATTTGGAATATAATAAAAAATACGACCATATCAACTAGAAACCTTGTAGAGAATGTTGTTTTAAAATATAATGATATAAATGTGAACGATCCGGCAACAGTGGCTAGTCTCTTTAACCAATACTTTTCGAGAACTGCTGCCGATATCACTAAGAGTCTTCTGCCACAAAACTCAATATCAGACATTTCCCCCAAAATGCTAGACACGATGTTCGTTTCCGAAACTTCTTCTTATGAAATTCTCAAAATAATCGGTAAGCTAAAAAGTAAATATTCGTCCAGTATAGACGAATTCCCGGTTTCTGTGTTAAAGATCTGTGCATTTTCCATTATACACCCGTTAACTCACATATTTAATGCACCCTTACGCACCGGACCTTTTCCACATATTTTCACAAGAGCTAAGATTAAGCTGATCTTCAAAAAAGGCAACAAAAATGAAATTCAAAATTATCGGCCTATTTATCTTCTGTCAGTTTTTTCAAAAATATTAGAGAGACATTTTTACGAACGAATGAGAACCTTTCTCAGTAAACAACGCGCTTTAAAATTGCCAACATGGATTTAGAAAATCAAAATCTACGGAAACAGCCATATTTTCTTTACTTAAAGATGTCGCCTCATCATTGGATCAATACGAAGCACCTACTGGATTATTTTTAGATCTTTCTAAAGCTTTTGACGTCATTGATCATGACATTTTACTTTCAAAATTACCTTCATATGGAATCCGTGGTACTGCTCTTGATTGGTTATGTTCGTACCTTAAACAACGATCGCAGAGAGTGGAAATACCTTACTGAAATGATGGAACATTACGTACGCACCTTTCCGATTCTTTGCCCATTGCACGTGGAGTTCCTAAAGGATCGCATTTAGGCCCTATTCTGTTCCTACTTTACGTAAACGATATGCCCTCGACGATTCGAAACGTAAGAAGAGTTCTCTTTGCGGATGATACGAACATTCTTTGCAATAAAGAAACCGTATATAGTACAATATCAGACATTTTAAATTGGTTCCGTAATAACAAATTAATAGTAAATGAAAAAACCGGTTTGAAAGCAGTATTCCATTTCAAATAAACTATACTGTACTCCACTGAAAAATGAACGGTGTACATTGACTGATGTTAAGGCAACAAAACTTTTGGGTCTCTCAATCCAGTCAAATCTCAAATGGAACGTCCATTCAGCGTTCAGAATTCTTTCCAATTCAGTCAGCCTTCATACAGTTCATTGTGTATGTTTCATTCATGTTCATGATCATTCCCGCCTGAGGCATGGCATAATATTCTGGAGAAAGTCCTATGGTCCTATCCCAGACTTTTAGATTACAAAAAAGAATTGTACGAATAATAACCAAATCCCACCCACGTATTTCTTGTAAGACTCTCTTTATCAATCTAGGAATTTTATCATAACCTTGTCTCTTGATTTACGAATCAGTGGTTTTTGTCAAAAATGACTTGCTTAAGGGCGGGAATATACTTCCAGAAAACGCCGATGTCTGTAACTATAACACTCGGCGTAGTAATCATATTCATCAGGTAGCAGTATCAACAGGTCATTACAAAAAATTCGCATGCAATACATGTACATTATTTTACATTACTTTGTCATGTGACATTAATCGATTAAATTCGATAGAAAAGTTTAAACCCCCTAGTAAAATCGTTTCTGCTGCATAACTGTTTCTATACAATTAGCGACTGTACTGAACATTGAAAAGAAAGTAACATAAATTTTAACAGTGATATTTAAGGTATTATTTACCATTTTGACTGTGTAAATCTAAACAACCTGACACAAGTACTGTACCGCAGCTTCTGGGTCAATGACCCCCATCTCGATCAGGTTTTTCGTCGTTTCCCTGATACTTTGGGCAAATTGACAATCTTTGATCCCTTTCCTCAATGATTGAGCAAATTTAAAAATAAATTAGATTCCCAGATGTTGATATGTGTATTATATCTTTATTATTATTAAATAAGAAGTCTCCTATGTTAAATATGTTGTATTATCACTATTATTATTATTGTTGTTATTATTGTTATTATTATTATGTGCAGTGGCGTGTAGTGCAGTGTTGTGAAGTTGAGGGAAACGAGTGTGTATGCAACACATTAAATTCAGTGATTAGCAGCGTGTTGAGGTGGAGTGCTATGAAAGCTTTCACTGTGGAATTTTCCTGTTAATTTGTAAAGTTTGTAAAATTTTGTTTAGTTGTTAAGTTCTGTAATGTTTAGTTCGTGTATTCTTCCACCAAGTTCTCAAACTTATTGGCAGAATAAGTAGTAATAAATCTAAATGCAAAAGTTGAGATGGCTCCTTGTTTTGCTTCTGAACATAAATGTAACTTCATTATCTGTGCACGTCTTCTGGAATTCAGTGGGAAATATAATTAATCAAATTATCCTTCTGTATGTTGTCGCGGCAAGAAGTATTATTCCTTGACGAAGGACATAATGAGGGATAAGTGACCAAATTTGCTGCTGATTTAACCTTAAAAATAAATTTTATTACATCAGAGGAAATATTTTGTTAACAATCCTTGCGAAAGACGCTCATTTTCTTTCTGGATTCAAAATTCAACTAGTATAGGGCTTTGGTAGGGATCACAGGACTTTGTAAACGTGCACAGAATTCATTCCTCCCCATAGCACGTCACACACAGTTTATAACTGTTTTTGACGTAAAATAAATAAGAAAAAGAAAGAGAAAGAAAGAAAGAAAAAAGCAAAAAGAAAAAAGGAAAAGAAAAAGAAAGAAAGAAGAAAAAGAAAAAAAAACAAAACAAAGAAAAACAAAATAAAACAAAAATGAACGAATGAACAAACAAATATATAAATAAATAAAGCATCCAATGGGACATGTGCGAGTGCATTCAGTACAACTGCTTAAGCCTTGGTTTTATATGTTAATAACAAAAGATTTTTATCTGCACCCCAATTATCAAGTGAGCTAAGGTTGAATGATTTGTTCTGAAACCAAATTGAATATTTTTAAATGAAGAAACCAGAGTCCTGAGTTGATTATTTTTTCAAAAATTTTGGACATGTTACACGTAATTTTCACATTTTGATCTATCCTTACCAGGTTTAAGTACTGGAACTACTATTTCTGTTCTCCAGAATTTTGGAAATATGTTCTTTGCTCCGATTAAATTGTATATTTTTAGAGGAAGTTCATTTCCTTCTGTAGGTAACTTTTTGATGAGTATTTTGGGTATGCTATCAGGGCCAGGTGATGAATGTTTGAGTCAATAGTTGAAAGGAAGTGGAAGGAGGAATCCCTTAAGGAGATAGGAACATTTAAATGATACTGTAGGAACTTCCTACAATGCGAACACAAATTCTAAGACACACTTGAATCTAAAGATAATAAGCAGTCATATTATAAATTTTAAAATGCACACAATGGTGTATAATATACAGTGAATTTCACTGGTCATTCATTTTACTAGGAACTGTTAATTTCTTTTCACATTTTAGAGAATTCATCCTGGTGTGATGAGTGAATTTAAGAACTATAAAAATGAATGGTCAATGAACAGCACTGAGAATAGGGAAGGAAGAGAACAGGGAAGGAAGTGGAAAAAGTAGAAGAGATGGAAAAGTACAATTTAAAGATTTTGGGTACTAGTGAAGTTAAAAAGAAGGGAGCACGAGAGGTGCAATTCCATAAAGGGTATGTAATGAGATATAGCGGAGTGGATATTAAAACAAAGGCAGTAGGCATTATCGTGAACCCGGAAATTAATAAGAGAGTGATAAATTGGGAACCGGTAAGTGAAAGAATTATGAGAGTGGACATACAATGAAAGGAAAGAGTGGCACTGGTGAGTATATATGCACCACCCGAAGATAAAGATACAAAGAAAAGGAAATATTCTATTCCGAACTTCAGAGAGTAATAGAACAAACACAAGGGACGAATGATCATGTGATAATGGGAGACTAGAATGAGCGAATAGGATTGGATGCGCGAAAAGGAAAGGGTAGTACGGGGAAATATGGAGTGGAGAAAACAATGAATGATAATGGGGAGCGGATGTTAGAATGTTGTATAGATAATCAATTGTTGATACGTGATTTCCACACAAAAAATACACAAATATACCTTTGAAACAAGAAGAAACCAGATGATAGTTAAAAGTATGATTGATTACTTTACATATACGGAGTCATTTCGATATGCAGTAATGGATATTCGGGTGTATAGAAGTGCAGAATTAAGCACGGAACATAAACTGGTGGTGATGAAAACCCGTATTAAAAATCCACCTAGAGAACGTTTTAAGAAATTTTTAAAATTAAAAGTGAAAAATTGAGAATGGAGGAAAATAAGAAAAGACATGAACTAGCAGTTGAAGAAGACTGAAAACGAAACAGGGAGAGGTTAGGAAAGGAATCGAGGAAGAATGGAAGAAACTGAAGGAAACGATGCTAGAAGCAGCAATAGAGGTATGTGGTAGGAAGAGAGTAAACACGCCTTTTAAAAGAACTAGATGGTGGAACGAGGTGGTCAAGGAATGGGTAAAGAAGAAAAAGAAAGCGTACGCCTCATATAATGGTATCAAGGACGCAATAAGATTGGGAAAAGTACGTAGAAAGTAGAAATAGAGCAAAACTAGAAGTGAAGAAGGCAAAGGCGGAGACATGGGAAATGTTTGCAACAGAATTGGAGGAAAAGTACCATAAGAATAAGAAAGACTTTTGGCTGGTAGTAAATGGACTAAGAGGGAAACATAAAAAACGGTCGGAAGCATAAGGGATCCAAATAACAACTTAAAGACAGAACGACAGAAGTACTATAAACCTGGACGAAGTATTATGAAAACATCTTTAATGATAATAACAGGACAACCACTGGTGACTGGAGGGAGTTGAGTGAGAGTCAAGAACTCCATGAGCCACTGGGAAATGGGAAAGAGGGGAAGGCGAATCGAACCTGGTGAGTGAGAGACACCAGGGGAGAGGAGCAGAGGTGGAGGAGAACCCCATAACGGAAAGAGATGTAAAAGAGGCAATAAGAAGAATTCAAGTGGGGAAGGCAGTTGGTCCAGACGGAATATCACCAGAAATGATAAAGTATATTGGGAAAACGGGAAGGACATGGATAATAGCATTGTGTCAACAGATATGGAGAGAAGAAAGAATACCGCGGGAATGGGAAGAAAATATAATAATACCTCTACATAAAAGGGGAGCACTGTCAATTGTGAAAATTACAGGGCGATTTGTTTGTCATCCTGCATGAGTAAATTGTACTCCAGGATAGTGGAAGTAAAATTGAGGACGGAGGTAGAAGATGATTTGGAAGAAGAACAGGGGCCTTTAGACCATACAAACACAAGACCATATTTACACTCTAAGAAGCATATTTGAAAAAACATTGAGTAGGGAGAAAACAATATGCACTGCTTTCATAGATTTAAAGTCAGCATTTGATACAGTACCCAGGAAAGAACTATGGGATGCACTGGAGAAAGCAAAGGTTTCAAGCAAAATGATGAAGGTAATTGAAAGCATTTATAAAAATGTGAATGGTACTGTACGGCTGGATGGACAACTTAGTGGGAAATTTAGAAAGGACAAAGGAGTTAAACAGGGAGGTTCATTGAGCCCTCTACTATGTATAATCTTTATGGGTCAGGTAATTAAACAAACCAAAAGGCGTACTAAAAAATGTAAAATTGGAAAATGAGACCAGTATGGATACAAACATTGGTGTATGCGGACGATATTTTATTGCTCGCCAAAAACCCAAGAGAGCTGCAAGAGATGATAACTGAGTGAGAGTATGCACTGGAGGATAGGGGTATGAAGATAAGCATCAATAAGAGCAAGGTAATGTGTATAGGCAGAGAGAAGGAAGAAATGAACATCAAGTGGAGAGAGGAAAGCATGGAGCAAGTTACAAGCTATGAGTATCTAGGAGCAATAATTTCGGAACGGAAGAAGAACTGAATAATAGAGTGAAGAAAGCAAACTCTGTGTATTATCAAATAAATAAGAACTTGTTAAGAATTAATGTAGGCACTAAAACAAAACTCCAAATTTATAAGTCCGTATACATACCAACATTTATATATGGAACTGAAAGCATGCCACATAATACGAAAACAGAAAGTAGAGTCACAGCTGTGGAAATGAAATTCCTACGCGGGATAGTAGGGAAAACAAGAAGAGATCGAATAAGGAATAATACAATCAGAGAGGAACTAAAAGTTACCCCGCTACTCAGAGAAATGGAAAACAAGGCTCTGAAGTGGTACGGACACGTTACTAGAATGGCAGAGGTTAGAAAGTCGAAACAAATTATCGAAGCCAGGTAAGAGGGAAAGAGATCACCTGGAAGGCCAAGAGGAACATGGGACGCCTATATACAGGATATATGCCAAAGGAGCGGAGCTACACTAGGAGAGGTGAAGCGCAAGGCACAAGACAAAAAGGAGTATGTCAAATGGCTAACCCGGAGCTGAGAGGCATCAGGGGAAGAAGAAGAAGAAATAGAACATAAGGTAAGGTGGATTGCAAAGAGATGTCCGTTACTCACCTTAGAATGAGTAGGTTGTCCAATATTCAAGATTATTAGGTCCTCTTTGTCAACATATTCTATGCAACGTCCTCTTACGTGGGATTTATTTGATCCCCACGTAGTGTGACTATTAAAGTCGCCAAGTAGAATAAAAGGTTTGGGAAGTTGTCTAATCTAATCTTTAACTTCATTGGCTTCGAGAGAGTAGCTATTGGGAACGTACATATTACACACACTGATTGTTATTGGGACTTGGATTTTAATTGCAACAGCTTCAAAATCTGTATGTCTATTTTTCTGAAGGCAAATATTTTTTCACAAATATTGCAACAGCACCACTAGGTATATTCGAAGAGTGACGGTTTTTATTATATCTTATTATATATTATATTATATCATATATTATTACAGCATTTAAACCCTATTTTTATACCTTTACTACTTGCTTTGAAATTAGATTCCTGGATGCAGATTATTTCAGGCTTGTAATTTTGACAAAGTACTTGTTGCCTTCCATATCTTGTATGGAAGCCATTTACGTTCCATTGTAATACGTTCATTTTAATTTTGTGAAAGGGGTAGGATCAGATACTTCCATTGTGGTGTCTTTTTGTTTGTGGTTGGTTTGCTTTAACTTGTTAATAAGTCTCGTGAACCTGTTTTTAATTGACCTTTCAGTGAGAGTTGAGTACGTTTCGAATACCATGAAAATAATGCCTTGGATGTCACTGGTGGTCTTTAGTTATTATAATGCGAGTATTTGATCCAAAGGAGTTTTCTAGTAAATTTTTGCATTGATCATAATCTTGTTTGATACTAGCTTCCTTTTTCTTTTTTTAAGTTTTCTAGAGGATTCATTGCTTTCAGTGTGAACATTGTTATACTCTAATTCATTTTGTGATGATATCTCAGATGAGTCTCTTACAAAAAAACTGGAAATTTTGTGTTGTTTATCACTAGCGCTTTCACCAGATTCTGCTTTTCTACTAGTTCACATGCATTTTCAGAGATGGTTGTGCCATTTTCCACCAGCTCTTGAACACAGTACTGTTTCTCTGCAGGTTCACGTTTGTGGTGAGTTGTTTTTTTTTTTTTTGTTTTTTTTTCACTATTCGCACGTTCTTTGGATTCGGTTGTGATCATTTCATTCGATATTGTGCCTCTGGAGGGGCAATGATTTGCTATTATGCCCTTATTGTTTACACACAAAATAGGTTATGTTTTCTGTTGAAAAGTAAATTCTATAAGTTGTGACATCAAAAAATACAGTAGTAGTAGTAGATTCAGGAAGTTTCTTCATATCAATAGAATAAAGAAACACCTGTCTTCTAAAACTCATAATGTTTGAAAAACCAGGGTCAGATATACCAGCTTTGAGAAAGGATATTTAGATTGGATTGAAACGTTTCTTTTACTAAGTTCATTATCAATGACCTGGTTAGGGATAATGGGACACACAATATATATTATAATCTCCTTATATCTATTAATTAGAGATCTGATGGCAACGTTAATTTCATTAATGCTTAAGAAACTGTGGTTATCAGTAATGCTTTTAACTATTTGTTTTGTATTGAAAAAAACACCTACTCTAATGTTTGAAATTCGAGACCCAAACCTAATATCATTAGCATTTACTATAATAGCGAACTTGCTGATGGAATCTTTGACAGATAAACTTTCGTGAGAATCAATCAATACTGTCTGTTCTTTGCTTGGAAGCACATCAATAGTCATAGCAATAGAGTTTGATTTCTTAGGTTCAAGATTAGGAGGACCTGTAGACGAGACTGGGGTTATGGTTCCCCTGTACTCAGAAGAAGCCATCTTTTGGACATAATTATACCGCCAATAACGGCGGGTACTCACGGGTAGACAATTCTGTCTTTATCGCTGTGCGTAACACAATTAGCACAGATCGAATTCACTCGTGACACAGTCTTGTGGCGTTGCACTCCGAACTTGTGATACAGCCTTGTCGCGTAGCGCTCCGAACAGGGACTGGCGAAGAATATTTCTTCGACACCATTCTTTGAAACATACCGCAACCCGCTTGTGAGTTGCGATTTCATGGTCACATCAGTCGTTTTATCAATATTAATGCCACAAATTGAGCTTCAGAAATCTCTTTTTCAATTTCTCTGCGCATAACTTCCACAACTACCGCAATATCATCGTTCTTGACATCTGGAGATATTCAATGAAACACGTTGATGCTTTGAATAAGAGCCAAAAGTTCAGGTTTATAATTCCCCAAATATTTAAGAATTTCAATGTAGTCGCCTCCATTGTAAGACTCGACAGTGTCGTTATGTCCGCAAAATGCTAATTCCAGTTTTCCTAAAAGACAAACCACTCTGATGATATGAGTTAACATTCCTCTGTTCTTTTTGACTTCATCCTGGCGTTGAACAGACAACCGAAACTGCTCACTGAGACTGCATTCAATTCTTTGTTTCCCAAACAATTTGAGATTTTTAGGGATAGGATGTGAGAAAACGAAGTTTCATAGCGAGCGTGAAATATTGTTTGTGAATATTGTGAAAATTATCGAATCCTCCTTGCGTCCACAATGATTTCTCTTTAGAAATCAACCACTATAGGCAAAAAAAAAATCTGTTATGTTTCTACACTCACTTATCCACCGAACATTCTCGTATACTTGTGCACGAAAATGTATGAAATTCTTCTTCCGTTTCGAACGACGCTCAATATGAAGTTCCGATGTAGGTTTTCCAGTCACAATATTTTTTTCCCTCAAAAGAAAGGCTTGAAAATGCATTTTGTTTTAAATATTCAATTGCACAACCACACAGAGAGATGCTCCACCGCCACCGTTCGAATACACTGCGCGGGGTGCAGTCCCTTCCTTAAGAGGAGAAGATAATGAAAAAATCGGGAAAAAATTGATTTTTCATAATTTGCGCCATTTTATTCTGCGTCTTCTTCTGAATATGCTCTCGTATAGTTTATGCATATTTTACTACGTTTTCGTCCCTAAAAATAGTATTTAATGGAACTATACAGTAGCCAGGGCATTTAAAGAGTGGGCGTAACTCTTGGGGCGTAACTCTTGGAACGTAGAATGAAAAGCAAAATATTATATTTTAGATATTTGCGAAGTTTGAGATATTGTTTGCAGTTCATAGCTGCACTGTTAGTTCATGTCTAGCGTGTTCCCTTTGTTTATCCTAAATAAAACGCCTATTGTTGCGGATAAGAATATAAATAATTACATTGTAATTGCGTTGTTATAAATAGCTGTACGAATATAGAAGTAATTGCGAATATACAAGTAAATAAGAATAGAAGAAAAGTATTGTTTTGTAAATAAAACCCAATTGTAATGATGAAATAATATGGAATGTATATTGAAAGAAACACCAAATTTATCATCCATTGCCAAACAACGTGCAAATGCGAAAAAATAAATAAATCATCTCCTAAAACAGAAACAGAAGAAGAATCATTAAGCTAAAAGGAAAGGAAACAATTAGGAGGTTCCAGATGACCCACAATATGGAACAGGAATGCACTGAGAGATTGAGTACATGCAAAATTTAGCACCGAAACTTTGAAGTCAATTTACTCAAATTCTTGATGCTTTTTTTTAAACTTTAGGAACATTTATCTCCAAGAAACATAGTAAGACATGCTTAATTTTTGTAGCAATATCTACATTGTTTGTTAAGTCATAATAAGCAACAAAATTATCAAAAACATTGGCCATTTAAATGTAAAAAAATATTATAACTCAAAAAATGTGTAAAAGTTTTCATAATTTAATAAAAATTCCAGTTCAAAAACGAATGATTGTATATCTGATTTTTGAGCTGATTTTCATTAACAAAGATGCAAAAGTTAAACATTTAGAAAAATCAACTTCGTAAGTAAAATAGTTTTTTAGATATGTGTACCTAAAAATCATTAGATTAGCATGAGCAAGATAGGGATGTCCTCCCCTTAATTTTCTGGAAGCACCGGCCCGCACAGCATTCATTTGTCTGCAATAACTTAAGCAAGGAACACGTTCGAACAGTTACAGAGGAATCTCCAAAAAAGTAGTTGTCTATTAACACTGATACCTATACGTGCCTTGATGCTCGGTTCACACTTTATTCACACTTCGATAGTCACGTTTCAAACACAGTCCTTGACGAGTAAAACACACGATTCCATCCGAACGGAGGTCGGGAGGTGTCCTAAGGGCTGTGCGTCTTGTAGCCTCGCACAGGTTCACAATATTTCACGCGCAGCGGACGGTATTCCAACTATTCGAATTTTGCTAGAAGCTATGCTGTTTCAAGTTTCCTCGTCGCCATTGAAATAACCGCTCTTGAAATCAGGTTTTCGAACGGCCGGCGTTGTTAGCCTAGTTGCTTAACTATGCTCCGTAAAGTCACAGAAGTTAATCAATTCGAGACAATTCGGATTCCTGGAAGGGTGACCAACTGAGAGCCCCGGTTACTAACGGCGCCTAGTCCCTGGTCGAAGGGAGAAAAGGCACTGACTGACTGCGACGTGTCGAGACAAAAAGACAAAAAGTAAACGGAGGATTACTCCAGATACGCTCAATGCCCAAGAAGGACTAAGAGACGTGCTTCGAAGAAGCATCGAATGTTTAAAAAATCAGGTTTTCATCTCGATCAGGTTTTTCGTCCAGTTTCCCTGATCCTTTCAGCAAACGCTGGTATTGCTCCTTGTTTCGCTACTGTACATAGATGTAACTTCACGATCTGTGTACGTTTTGTAGAGTTCAGTGGACAATAGGGGAAAGTGGTGTACCTTTAACCAGTCCTTGCCAGAGTGCATATTACTAATAAATTTCAGAAGCTGGTTTTCCTAGTTTATACCCCTGCCGTCAGTGGTACTGTAAAACTTGTCTTTATTTGGAAAGTTTCACTAGTGTCATGTATAAAAAAGAAATATGTTTGCAACCATCAAAAGTATTTTGTTCGGATTATTTCATGTCATAACTTGAATTATATTTGTTCTATTTCATAGTGAAAAATACAAATATGTACGATATAAATTATAGATGAAGTGTACAGTTTAGTATTTGAAACAATTTAACCTCAAATTCAACATGCTTGATTCTTTGAAAAGTGAACTTGTGTTGTACCTTTGACCAGCATGTAGGTCTAGTATTTTACCTTGGACCAGTCAAAGGTTATTGTATCAAGTTCCAAATCTACTGCAGGCAGATGGATCAGTTCGTCTGTTGTATTTGCAGGATGCAAGGTAAGTTAAACAGTCAATGTTTAATAACCATTTACTTTCACCAATAACCAATACACAGAACAACGTAACAAATACTGTACAATAATTCTTAACGGCCTTCTTGCCTTGCCGAGCCTTATCGCCCGCAGTGGCGATAAGCGTCGTTACGCGATAGCTGGCCGCAGTCGCCTCGAGCCTCCTAGTAGTGCGCGGCGGGTTACGCCGCGGTCGGGAGTGTAGCGAGGGGCGGCAGTGGCCACCGAGGTCGGCGTTGATCGCCTGGCTGATACGTCACGGCTGGTGACGGTAGCAAGCGTCGGCGGCAGTCTGGAGTCACTTTGTAGCGCGCAGCTGATGGCGCCTCGACCAGGCGTGTAGCGAGGGCGGCAGTAGCCCCCGAGGTCGGTGCTGATCGCCTGGCGGATACGTCACGGCTGGTGACGGTAGCAAGCGCCGGCGGTAGCAGTCTGAAGTCCTCTTATAGCGCGCAGCAGATTACGCCGCGATAGGGCGTGTAGCGAGTGCGGCGGTGATAGCTAAGCGAAGCGGTAACTGAACGGGAGCGCCCTGCTCCCGACCCTGCCTTTATTTATTTTTTTATTTATTTTACGTCAAAAAAACAGTTAAAAACTGCGTATGACGTGCTATGGGGAAAAGTGAATAGTGTGCACATTTTCAAAATTCTGTGATCCCTACACTAAGTCATATACTACTTAAATTTTGAATTTTGAAAGGGAGAAAAACAAAACAAAAAAACTCCCATGTAATAAAATCTATTTTCAAGGATAAATAAGCAATAAATTTTGAAAGGGAGAAAAAAAACAAAAAAAACTCCCATGTAATAAAATCTATTTTCAAGGATAAATAAGCAATAAATTTTGTCTCTTATTACTTCCTGCCGCGACAACATGGAAACGATAATTTGAATAATTGTATTTCCCACTGAATTCTAGAAGACGTGCACAGAAAATGAAGTTACATTTATGTCCAGAAGCAAAACAAGGGGCCATCTCAGCATTTGCTCAATGGATCAGGGAAACTGGACGAAAACCTGATCGAGATGGGGGTCATTGACCCGGAAGCTGTGTTACAATAGTTGTTACAGGTTTATACTCATTTATACAGTCCAAATGGTAATTAATGCATTATGTATCATTGTTAAAATTAATGTTACTTTTCTTGTGATGCCTTTATACTCCACCGCCTGGTGAAGGGGGAGGGGAGGGGCTGTGCCCCTCCACTAGCGGCGCGGCGGAGCGTAACTCCGTCCGGTCCTCTGATTGGGGGGATACCACATCGTCTATAACCGCATTTGTTATTTAGTGTCAATCTATCTCACCATATGTTGAATTGATGTTTTTTTTATTCTGCATTATTCAATAGGCTTTTGTTTTTTTATATGTAATGCCATTATAATTTATTTAAGCTATAGTTTAGAGAATTTCATTATTTTAAAGTTACTCTACATTTATTCAGATTTGCACGGTTTTCATTTGTACTAAGCACATGAAGTACTTTGTTCTACTTAGTCTTTTTTGTCACAGTTTGTGTAAACTTTAATGCTGATGCGCATCGTAATTTGTGCATAATTTCAGATCATGAGAAAATAAGATTTTATCGACAACTTTTAGGTGCTTATTTTAAAGCCATAAACAAGTTAATAAATATAATACTGAAGGATGAAAACATTAAAGTAACAAAAGTGGTCAAAGGTATACCACCTTCTCCTACATTTATTCAAATTATAGTTCTCCATGTTCTCGCCGCTGTAAGTCGATTCCTTCAGCAAAGGCTCAATGAAGGATAATCTGTAGCTGTGATTTCTCTTTGCAAATAGTTTTTTATTACAAAGCGAATTATATTCTTATGAATATACTCTTATGTATTCTTGCCAAAACCGATCTTTTCCGCCTGTATTTAAAATTCAGGTTAGGGTAGGGATCCCAGAGTTTATGAAAACGTGCACAAAATATACTTCTCCCCAAAGTGCTACACATAGATATTAACTGCTTTGACGTTAAATAAATAAAAATGTTAATTACTAGTTAATTCAAAGTTAGTGTACAAAGTCAGCTCATCAACAAAAAACAAATCCAATGGGTATTTTAACTACCCAACTACCCTAGAATCAAGTCTAAAAACACAGCGAGTCCAACCAGAGTCCTGGGGAAAATGCACGACGCAAAGGGTCAAATACAATTATTTACAAGTTTACAGTACGCGCAAGGAAACAGAGGTGCCGTGCAACTTTTCTCTTGTGTCTTACATTTCGCCCCCGTACGGGGAAGAGCTGGCCTGTCCCCTTTGCCTTGGTCATATGACGCATCTTGTTCTCCCCGCGGCTGCCCCTCTTCATAGCAGGAGAGAGGCTCTTTCCCTTACCTGGTTGGCGGGCTCTTCGGGTACGAACGATACTCACAAATTCAATATTGGGTGCCTTCGACGCGTATTGCCGCCATTGTATTTCCAGTGTAAAATATAAATTTTGAGTAACCAAGATAGATGTGTCGTATCTAAGAAACAGTTTAAAATGGACAAAACTGTTTGGTGGACGTAAAATATGCGGACTAACCAGTTATGGACAACGAAGTGGAAGAAATGAAATGGACATAATGTAATGAACGAAACGAAAAGTAGAGGACGAAAGGCCCACCAGACACGTTTACACGTTTCTGCAAGAAAATTGTGATACAATTACGACTCAAAAGTAATATTATGAATGACACAGAATGTATGTTAAACATATTTAACTAAAAATATATGAAAAGGGAAAATTTGTGGTGAGCTACAGGGGCAACTACATTTGTGGTCCCCTTTTTTCCTTATACTTTTTTACTTACATATGACATATTTAACTAGTAACATAAAACATTACAAGGAGAATGAAATTATGACTTTATGATACAATTAATAAATACAAATGATTTTATCTTGAACCATTTACAGGGTTATCAGGTGAATTGGAGAGCTTCTTCCCCAAATGGTGTATAACAATGTCCAAAATTGTCAATTTAAAAAGGGGAAAATCAAAGATTAAACAAATTTACAGAAATAACATGTTTTATTACATAAGGCTCATGCCCCTTTCCAAGCTTTTGTGCTTCTGTGTGTGGGGCATGATCCCTCAGCTCCATCCTCTACAACCCCATGCCAAAACCTCCACAAGAAACTACTGATAAACATTTTGAGCTCACTTGTACACAAAAACTTTGAGATAGGTCCTTCATGAATTCTTTAAAGCAATGCTGTTCATGTATTGAAGAATAGACTATATTGCATTAAAACAAAATCTCTAGCTTTAATAATGAAGGTGTAAGAAAAGTTGAAAAAAACTCAACTTTTGCATTATTCAAAAATGCAGATTTTTAATTAAAATTGGACTTTTACTATAGAAGCACTTTGCTGAATGCAAACAAGAAGTTTGAAGAAATATTTTCAGCTGTTTTTGTAAAATTTTGAAAATAAGTCATGAATTTTGTATAAGTTCTTTCTAAAATTAAAATATAAAAAGTTTCAAATTTACAGGGTCTCAAGTTGAGCCAGATCAATTGTAGGAAACACTCATGTGTGCAGATTATGCACTAGGTTGTTCACAGACACCCAAAATGTGTATTTCCATCAAAATGTCATCAGCAATTTTTTGCAGCAAATCATAACATTTTCAGCAGCAGTAGACCATAACACTATATTAGACGAAAGTAAGATTCTGATAAAAAAAAATTATATGTATATTAAGACACTGCACCTCCTCCTCCATTATCCTACTTGATGTAGATTATTTCTTTTGTATTTAGATTATAGTCAATTTGGTCCAGTCATATTATTAGTGATAGTCTCAAACACTGTTAATTTTTTTCTTTGATATAAAATTACTGAACTAATTTAAAACAAATTTTGAAAATGTTTAATTCTGTTTATTCATATTTCTTGGTTTATTAAATGTTATTTACATTCTTATTTTGTTTCTAGACATTGGATTTGCTCTCATCTTCAGGTTGTTTTGAAAAATAGTCTCAGTATGTGTTCAAGTTTTTAGATATTATAGATTACAAACTTCACATAAAAAACCTGTTTTTATAAATTATAAATGATACGACTATTTGGTTAAAATTTTTTTTTTAATTATGAGTTAAAAATAAACAAATACACAAATTTAATTGTACAAATGTACCCTAATATTTCATGAATAATAAATCCTTTTATAAAGTCTTTTCAGTAAGTCATTGTTCAGTAGTCATCAGTGTTTCTTCATTTGTCTGCCATTAATTTGACAAGTTGGCATTTAACATATCGTCACATTCTATGTAAACTAGTTCAGAAATTTTTAACTTTTATCTCAACAAACTTTAGAAAAGGTAATTATAATTTTGTTTATGGAACTAATGTACTTTTTAGACTAAATATTTGTATAAAATTAGTTAATTTAGCATTACTAACTTTCAAAAGATGGACATGACAGCAGAACATTAAAATTGATAGCTATTTTTTGAGATCTCTTCTCTCACTTTAGTTACATAAGATTACCCTCCCATGTTTAGTTACATAAGATTACAATAGAATTACCCTCCCATGTTTGTTGCATGGATGACTAAGCTACAACACAAAAAGTACAAGACTACTGTGTAAAAACAAAATATAATCTTTTGAATCTGTCTCTTTTTTCATTTCCTAAAGCACTAACAGAATATGGAACTCCAACTTCTAAAATGTGACTTTGTAACTTCCCTCCCCAGAGACATTACAAATTCCCTTTTCCTATGAAGGTTTTCTGTGGCAATATTTTTTTTTCTCTGATATCATTGGTGTTGGTACTGTTCTAATGGAAATGCTCTTAAATTAATTATGGATATTTGAATTCTGTTTTCCAATTGCAAACATTGAAGCTTTCAAAAGTGATTATTAATGAACTTTTTCCAGTTTATTTTCTAATAGAACCTAATCCAGATGAAATTCTCGTACACATAAATGACTGATTTGCGGTTATTGATCTTGTGTTAATAGTGTTCTTTGTAGAATAATTGAAAATGTATGAAAAAAAATAAAATGTTGTGAAAATAAGTTTATTCTTCACTAGTGCTCTTCTAAAATAATTACTCGGTCAAATTGAATTTTTTAAAAAAAATAAATTTGGAGACAATGTCTAATTTTCATTGTTTTATTATTTTTATTGTGTGCTGTATCTTTTGTTTGTGTTTATGTAAGTACACAACATTTTTTCTCATCAAATTCAAAAATATGTACCAAAATAATATGTTTGTGTATTACACGAATAATACATTTAAAGACAGTAGTGATACTTTTTAAATGATCACTTTCAAATAATGAAAAATTAAGTGTTACAAATTTCAATTAAACATTTACATGTCAACAATCTACTTTACCATCATAGAGTGGTATGTAAAATGTGTAAGTTATTATTCAGTGACATGTTTCACTGGTGTTGGAAGTTTCATTCTGGAAACACAGGCGGTAGATAAAGAATCAGTTTCCATATGGAGCTGAGCAGAACATTATTATGTGTTTTAAACTTTCATTAATTGAACAGCCTTTCTTCTGAAACATTGATAATATAGGGCTTATTAAGCAATTCATTCTGATAGTAAAATACTTTTTCTTTCTTTTTTTTTTCAGTATAAAATATTCAACTATTTGTAAGAAAACAGAAAGGAATGAAATAAATATCTTCAATGTATGCAAACTTATTCACATTCAAATAATGTGCCAGAGTTCATCTTTAATGTTTCTCAATATATGCTTTGAAGAATTATATTGGTCCAATCCAAAGGCAATTGAAAGTCTTTTCAATTATGTTATTGTTTAAAGAATAATGCTGATTAAAAATTATTGTCAATTTTGTGAATCATTTGAAAAAAAAAGATACCCTCAAATTTTAAATGTATTACTTCCCATTTCAAAAGATACAGTGAGATTCAATGAATTTCATAAATAAAACTCTATTTCATCAGAATTTTGTCCAGAATCATGCAGAATGTCTATGAACATTTTGAAATTATTTATGAATGTTTTCATGTGTTGTATTAATATAATATTATCAAAGTATGGAATAAACACTTTATTCTGATGACTTAAAATAACAGATGCTGCATCACTCATTTGTATATTAAATTCAAAATAGAAGCATTTGAGTTAATAAAATACAAAGAGATTTAATTCAACAGAAGTAACCTAGGTAATAAAACACCAACAAACTTTGTCATGTATTCAACAACTGCCTACTCTATTAAAGAGAGAAATTACTGAAGTGGAACGTGTATTATCTTCAAAGAATATTAAGGTATACTTTGTCATAGTTGGAAATGCATACTATAATCCAAGATACACATTTTCTTTTCCTTTCAGAAAAAATATCTCTGTATATTTTGAAAAGTATGGTTGCAGAACTAGTAATATCTGTTCATTTCTTCAGAACAATAAATACAAACATGATAGCACAGAAATACACTGTAACAGCATTTGATTTGTCAGTTAAATTTTGCTTCTGAATATTAGGAATCTGCATATTTTCATAACAAAATAAAATACCAAGGCAGATGCTTAGAAGATATATTAAAAGAACAAATTCTTTGACTTTGGGCCTCGATTGTTTGTAGAATTTAGATGAAATAAAGTGCAGAAGAAACTTTGTTCCATTACTTAGCAACAATTTTACTGATTCTCATATAATGGACAGTCCAAATTACATTTTAGTGTTATTTATGCACAGAGTACCACTATTTTGAGCCAAATTAGGATTTTTTTCAACATTTATTTGGTATACACTTCACAGAAGTCAAAATTTTAAGATTTACTCTCTCATTTTAAACTTGTGTCAATACTGTTGTTAAGGCATAGGTATTTTAAAAGTAATTAATGTTCTAAATTATTTAATCAAAAGTAGATAATAAGGAAGCATATGTTAAGCAATCACTTTATAAGCTCATTTTCAGAAAAAAAATAGATTCAAACAAATTTTGTATAACACATACATAGAGTATATACATCCATTCTCCAAAACAGATTTATAGTTGTATAAATCTGTATGTACATTTATAAATAAATAATATACATTTATTGTATATATATATACACTCACCCCCACATCTATCTGCATGCATACATGCACACTCAGAAATGCATTCATACACACACAAGCTGTTACTCAAATGATCATTGATCAAATAATTCGCCTGCACGTCGTCCAGCCATATGTTTGTAATTTCAATTTTTGCTGTTTTAAAATTTGCTTTAAAACACATATATACTTGCCAGGTGTCAAGTATACTCAAGAAATTTTCATTCAATACTCAACAAACTATCATACTACAGCACAGCTATGTTTGCAATACAAGCCAGCTTAACAATAGTGAATATAATACCTTCCAATAAAGAGGTCACCAGCACTGCTGTGCTTTTAATGCTCATGCTGACAACTAGAAATCCATCATCTGCATATCATACCATGTCATACTTTTACATACTAATACAGTAAAAAAATAACCAACACAGTCTATTGCTATAAACATGTGCAAATTGCAGATGCTTACAATTTTAAGTTAGTGATGGGGCATTATTTAACTCTTGTGATGGTATTTAAAAATTATCATAAATTAATGACAATAAAATGGACCATCAATGCCATAGTACATTTTGTCTCATGATAAAAAAAATTCAGTCATCAGTAATGAGATTTGGTAGGAAAAAAATATTTTGACAATCCATTTTTTCTGATGCCTTTGCATTATGTATAAAGGAAGGCCTTGATCAAATTCGTTAAACATTATTACAAACATATGCAAAAGTTTTATACAATATTTTAAGTGTTAAATTGAAAAAAATAGAAGAAATTATATGAAAAAACTAAGAGCATGAAATGAAAGTCAATTAACTGAAGACCCTTGTTATATTAAATAATTAATTTTTCCTCTTCGTTTTTCATAGTGACAAAATAAATGACCCAAAAAAATACAATTGTGAAAAAATTTACCATTGTGGTAGTTCATGGTATAGCTTATGAATCTCGTCCAGTTTTCAGAATAATTTTCAAATAAATAAATAATTGATAATAAAAAATGTTACAAATATTTTTCTCTTGAGCTTACTACTTTTTGAATTATGAATGGATGGACACTGAATTGACTCTGAGATCAATCTTTAACATTTTCAAGGATCAAAAATGAGCTCAAAAAATTAAAGTTATTTTAAAAATAACAATGTCAATTGAAACAATATGGGTAACATTTAAACGGAGGAAAATTAAAAAAATTCTTGACAAGTTTTATAAATTAAATAAAACTCCGCAATACCAACAACATATTATTTTAAGTAATGAAATTCTCTCAAAAACTTCAAGTGACTGTACTCAGACTGTAATGCAACAATTTCCATTTCATACTCTGTTCATGGTCTGGCTTGTAAGTACAAACTTACATGTTATATTAAATGTAATGAAAACAAACAAAATATATATATTCAGCACAACGAGATGTGTCAGCATTCTCATTTACAGAAAATTGAAAGAGAAATACAGTTATGTACAACAGTTATGCTTGAGTAAGCTATATAATACAAAACAAAACATATTTGCTATTTTAACCCAGCCAGGCCTACGTATCACAACTATCTGATAAAAGCATTCTAAATTAATCATGGTGATAACCATAAAATGAATACTATAGGGAAGTATCAATTGTTATAAATGCAGGCTTTCTGTGATCAGAAAATCTGTTAAACACAGGCCAGTAACATAGATTTCTGAAAGTAGGTATATAGACACAAACACACAAGGAAAAGTGAGATCTGGTAAAATGATACAGGTAGGCAACATACATATTCTACATTCTCACATATGCACACATAAATCCAAAAGCTAAATGAACATTTGTATAATTTATGTCAATAGAAACACAATTATAATTTCAATCAATAAAAATTGTACAAAACTGATATGTGCTTTCATTGTTATATCAGATGTGTGCACATGTGAGGGTCTGTGCATAAACATTGCATATACAAGCACAGATACATATTGCAGCATACATGTGTAAGGAATAACATGTTAGAAAAAAAAGCTTTGTTCACTCTATACTTAAAGCATGAGTGAGATATTTTTTATAACATCAATTTTTACAACTGAACAAATATTTCAAAATAAACACGGCTTAAAATGTTCTGTGTTCCAAGAGAATGGATACATAGTAAGACATGTAGAAGATGTATTCCTCAACCAAGTAATAGCAAATTTTCTTCTGTTCAATTTGTGAGCCCCACATGGCACATTAGGTCTCATTATAATATATAATTTTATATATATATATCATAGATTAACATAGTAGTACACTTACACAACTTAGGTAGTATATTTTAAAAATTAACAGACACATTTAGTTAGACAATTATTTGACATGTTCCATTTTGATGAACACAACACTGAAAATTATTTTTTTTTCTGCACATCAAAAAAAAAAAGTGTCAGAATATCTTGACCCATCACGCCATTTTTGTCTATAATAAAAATATAAACCTTAACACATAAGTGTGTGGTAATACATTTATACTATATTCAACACTGGACACTGCAAATTGTTTTAAATATGATACACCATTTTAAACATCTTTCAATAGGATGTAGCAAACATAGAAACAATTCAATGCTTCGTCATTCTACAGCACGCAGATGTCATCACACAAAAACTTTCCTCCTTTCACATATATGCCAGTGTTTCAACTTTTGACAAGTAGTTCATATATAAATATATTTACAAGATTCTTCTGCAGAATAAATTGCCTTCTTTAATGTTTTCAAATGTGTGCACTAAAAAGATTGGCACACATGTTACTAATAAGAATAAAACTAATTTCATTGATTCTTTTGGCCACTTTGGAATAAATAATATGGGTATAAAATACCATAGTATTATCACTTTCTTCAAATGACAATTTGAGTAATATGCATGCTCATTACAATTATAAAGAACATTCAATTTTCACAGTCTTCAGTAACAAGACATTGCACAAAGATATGATATAAAGGTACGCTGATCCAAATCATATCTGGTGTTTAATTTGACATTAGCATTACGTGCAATTGGCACACAGATTTATCAATCTCTTTATTTAAAAACAGTGAATATGAAAGAGTACCAAATAATATATACAGTTCTCATATGCCAACGTATCTGTTCTTGAATATTTCTATTCAGTGCATTATGACCAGCTAATTGCCACATACCACTACTATCACCATTAGCTCGTGCTACAGATGACAGGGCAATTAGCAACTTTTTTGGTCAATACTGTTGTTATTTTGTCATAAATGTGTAGTAATTCCATTTGTTAAGATTAGCCATTTTGTTTTAATTCACTTCCAATACAAGCTATAGCATCAACATTATGTAATATATCAGCATCAGTCTTGTTCTCTATGTCTCACATTCCGTACTGAAACTAAAGAGTATGCAATGTTCTTGGCCCAGAAGTGGGATAAGCTCATTACTCTACATTCAAAACTGCATGGATAATTTCACTTCTGCTTTCATTCTTCTCAATTTTCTACAGCAGAAATATTATGTATCTTAGGCTTAGTAGTTGGAATATGCCCAGGTTATTTTTTTCTGAGCATGTGTTTCTCCTAGCAAGCAGGAGTGCGATGGACCCATGGTAACCACCAGTGCTTTTTATTTACACAAGTTCTCCTAGAATGAACCTTGAAAGGTCCAGTGGATGGTTGCAATAAATCTTGTGTAATATTGGAAAGTAATGATTCTTTCAATTTCTGAGACTGTGTTAGTACTTGAGAGTAGATAGATTTAAAACTTTTTGACTCTGGTTGATGAAGAACTCCTCTCTTCTTTCTGCGGCGCTTGTTTGTATCACTTGGAGATGATGTAGTTTTCTTAACAAATCTGATATTAAATGGATCTTCTGCCAGCTCAGGATAACGTTGGACATCATGAATATACTCTCCATCATAACTGCTCGCCAACCCCACTTTAACAATCTCCTCAATCTCTGTGACAGACCAATCTACTGCACCAGCAAAACTATTTCTAAGTGCTTCTCGCTCTCTGTGCCATGCTTTTCTAACAGCAATTCCTTTTGCGTGATGTAGAAGTCGTTGTTTTTCTTTATCAGGTGTTGTTCCATATCGAAGATTTACCACAGCACTTGTACCGTGTATTTTGAGGTCTGCAACTTTTCCATTTCCACCATTGGATTCTGATGATCCAGCTTCCTTTTCGTGGAAAGTGACATTCACTTGGCCTCCAAGCCGTTTCAATTGTGTTAGATCTTCAGTTGCCCGCCATGTGTCTTCTTTCACAAAATAGAATGCATCTTGTTGGGCATTATGAACAAGAAAAGTGAATGGTAATAGATATGATTGGTTAAAAACAGATGTGAAAACATCACGATAAATTGCATTGGCTGCTGGAACACTACTAACAACAGCGTGTCCATCAGGAGTTCTAGATACAATTATTCCTCGACCAAATGGTGGATCTGATGCTGATCCTAGACGCCGAAATGGAAACACAGATGCAGGATTTGTGGCTGGGTAATTACTGGGAGGCCATGTATCCTTTTTGACAGCAGATCTTGGAGGTGATGACAAAGTCGATGCATCCCCAAGTCGTCTCTCTGCTAAATGTGACAGAAAACCAGAAGCTACACTAAATGCTGGTATATTAGAACCATGTTCCAGTTGAATAGATGATCTAGAAAGCATTAACTGAGGCATGGAAATTGACAGGACTGTACGTCCAGGATCTCCTTTAGATGGACCAAGAGATTCTCCCAGCATTATTGAGGAAGGTAAACCTCCAGCAGGCAAATTTTCAGGGTAAAGTTGAGGAGCTAAACTCTGTAGTTCATAACCCAGCAATGAAAGCCAACTTTGGTGATCTGAAAGAAGAAAAATGATTTTCATAATTTCATGATCAGAGTATAAAATAATATAAATAAAAATAATAACATTTTGAAACATTTTTAAAGCACTGAAACAACAGAACACATACTACAAAATCACAATATAATATGTTCTTGCACTAGGTAAGCCTATGTATATTTATCAATATTACCACTAGTTATTGGAACAAACAATATTATTTTACACGTTCAAAATGAGCATAATAAATTTCAGATTTCAATAATCCCCAAAGAAAAATATCTGAGCTTTTTAACTGAATTGAATTTTCAATTATTATTTAAATAAAATATTTAAAATACACACATTGTATAAAACATCGTATAAGGGTAAAATAAAATAATACCAGTAATTTGCAAAGAGGAAAACTTCAAAAGGTCTTCTCATCTTCTCAAGAGTTAAGATGAATATTTCAACTAATTCAACATCAAGTTTTCAAAGTACTATGAAAGTTCATCCTTAGAAATAATTAGCTCTTGAAATTGTGCAGACATTTACATATTGAAATGGCAAATATTCCATATTGCAATTGTGCAATACTTCCACTTTCACAACCTTGTGCACAAACCTTTCAGTTCTTTAAATAGACCCATGACAATTTCAATTGTAGAAAGACTTCATAACTTACCTGTCAAGTGCTGGCGATTCCTTCTCACATTGATAGGATCATTTCCATTAAATCTATACAAATGCAGTTGGGTTGGATTTGCAACCCTGTCTAAGACACCTTCCCACATTGGAGACATCCATTGTCCAATTAGGGGATCGTAAACTTTTCCATTAGGCATGTGCACCAGTGAAGTTACCTGAAATCATTTCCATTATGACAGAATAATTTGATCTGATTCAGTGAGCAACTATACATAGAAATGTAATTTACTTAAGTCTGATAAGTTACTATAGTTTGATGTACGTGACTCTGAATTTTTATGGAACACACTTTTCACTTGAATCCAAATTGTGATGGTAGCCAGAAAGATATTAAACATTTATTAAACCAAATTTAGTAATAAAAACCAAGTGATTTACTGATACCCAAATGCTGACCAATTGTTCCCCAACAAAAAGTCTCAATGGCAGGCTAAGATTCAGAAAAGAGCTAATACAAGTCTACTTTTTTAAATTTAACACAATTATACTAATATAAAATCGATATAATGAAAGGTTTTTTTATTAAAATTAATGTATTTACTTTAATGAAATATGACTTCTACATCTTGTCAATAGATTGAAATCCTGGAATATGTTGTTACATGTTATTACTGGAACATGTTTTTTTTTATCTAGCATCAAATACTATCACATCTGCTTGAAATATTAAACATTTTACAAATATAAAGAAACATTATTGAGTGTATTCAGTGTTCTTACCTGGTCTAATAAACCTCCACAGAAATCCACAGGCAAGTATAAATATGGATTAGAATCATATACAATATGTCCATATGGAGACCGCATGATCTCACGAATTCCTTCTCCATACTGATTAAACACCATGATAGGTGTTCCACACTGATCTGTTGCCACATAGTACTTGTGACGATGCACTTGGGCATATATCAAATGACCTCGGTCATCATAAACCAAAGACATTAATTTGCCATCTCTAGGGTTGTATATCTGGCTAACCTATAAACAGTTTTAAAATAATTTTTTAAGTTTGATAAAAACTTATTCACTGTAATACCATAATTTCTCAGTATATCATAATATTCACAAGAAAAAACATGAAATTATAATAAACCACATAAGTAATACACATATGGAACAAACACTTTTAAAGCACATACATACAAAGAAAACACTAGATACACTTAATTTCAAAACACTGCAATGATGATCTTCAGACACCATTTCTTCTTTTCATCACAGCTACACACAGGTTTCACAGATGAATCTTGACAATAGCTGTTGACATTAGATGAGAAATGGTAAAATGCACTTCTGCATATGAATTTTATAGAAAATATATATTTTTTAATGTTTCTTACATCAATATCACATTCGACTATATAATTCTATATCATTC
The DNA here is from genome assembly GCA_011170035.1 of Teleogryllus occipitalis. Lineage (NCBI taxonomy): Eukaryota > Metazoa > Arthropoda > Insecta > Orthoptera > Gryllidae > Teleogryllus > Teleogryllus occipitalis. The sequence continues at coordinate 258,740 of BLKR01001198.1, read as the reverse complement.
TCGTATTTTGAGTGATACCTTTTCAAAGCTGAATCAAGCTGTTTAAAACTAATATAGTTAAAAGAGAATTCCTAATCTATTACTCTATGTTTATTTACATATGTATGTTTAAATATAGTAATTGGTAACTCAGTCTTGCTTATACGAAGCTTTTATAAAAAAAATAATGACAAAAATTGTAGACATTTAAGCAGCTTTCATTGAAATATATGGATGATATGATGTCCAATTTTGTAAGGATTCCAGGAAAGAAAGTTTGTGCTTTCAATCTTCAAAGAAATCTCTGAAATATATTTCCATCTTTGAATTTACGTTTCACATTCTTTCACGTTATAGTAGTTTGCAGTTTTCTTGCATTCATTTTCATGAAGGTATTCATAACCATCTGATCAGCAAAGCTTAATTTTCAATTTTCTTCTTGAATTAATTTACATTACACCTACATTTACATCCAAAGCATCATCCATTTTTAATCTTTCTTGTGAATCATCTTTCATAACCATATCTTATATTCTTTCTTATATTTCCTTTCTCTTTCAATTATTCATTTAAATATAACAAATCATGTACTGTCTCATTAATTATAGAAAATAAAATGACAAAGTAAACTCTTCATTCTATTAGAATAATAATATCTTACCAAGTTGACTATGTCAAATTTACAATTGTTTGAAGAGAATGATCCAAACTTTTTAAGATTCTCACTTCTAATTTTAGTGAAATTTGAATGTAACTCTTCATGTTCTTGATTATCATCAATATTGTCTGTAATTTGAATTTTGAATTGGATATATTTCTTAACAATAAGTAAATTATATTAGTTTTGATATTTTTATCAAGTTTTCCTCTTCAGATACATCAAATATGTTATGTAAAAATTGTGTCAAATAAAACCTAAATTTTTCTGTTTTGAGCTTCACTCGAAATTCATAATGATCAGAATGTAAATATTAATATCATACATTTATCTGACAGTAAAATGATATCAGTAATTTCAGATGCCATTTGTAATTTACAGGTGTAAGTACAGGCACCCAAAAAGAAGTGGGCTTTTTGTGGCTCAAGAAAATGTTGCTCTTGAACAATCATTATCCAATTTTTTTTAAAAAATATGTAAATTCGTGTACTTATTATACCAAACAAGAAAAATACTTGAATAAACAATGTTCCTTTCTTGAAAAATTAGAATACAATCTTGAAGGCAGTTGTTTCACTTCTTCAAATTGTTTTCATTTCTTTCCTTCTAAAGTTCTATTTTTCAAGACAAAAGAAAGAAAATTGTTGAAGAAAATAATTTTGACAACAATTTTAGACATCTGGTTTTGCAAATCCATGTACATGTAAAAAGAGAACAAATGTTGAAAAAACTCTTCCAAACATTCATGTTGTTGAGATGTCCTCATGTGTTTAATGAACATGGGTAAACATTATATTGCTTTCTATTCACAACTTTTTAACTTTTTCATGACTTTCTTGTTTATAGATAATTAAACTTTGAAATTTGTTTACATGATTTCATGTATTATTTCTTATCCACACACTTTCACAAGAATCTTAATACTTTCACTTTCATAAAAATAAATTTCAAGTTTCTGATCCCACTTCCATAGATGCTCTTTTAAATTATGTAATTTTCACATGAGTAATAATTAGTTATATTCTTTCCTCTTCTTTCCAAAATTTTTAATTGTCATCACTTTGTTTGTTCATTTCAGTTACATGTTTTCTAATTCTTTCAGATTTTAATGTTATACCAGCTTACATTTCATTGAAATTTTTATCATAAATTATTAGGCAATCATTCAGTTCTATGCTTTTATGTGACTATTTTTAATTTTTGAGATTAATACTGATTTCTACAATACTGACTTCTACATTTGAAACATTAGGAACTAATTATGAACGGTATATCAACTTTAAGTATATAGAAGAAATGTGAAATAAAAATATTTCAAAATATTTTATAATTTTCATACTACTGAAGTGAAAGAAGTTTTCAGAACAATTTCAAGTTGCCTGCTTTTTCTCTTCATAAATTTTGTAAAACCTGTTACCTGTTGCTGTGTTCTGGTAAATAAAATTTCTCTCCCAATTTTCTTTTTCTTTCTTCTGCTCCTCCCCTTCTTCTTCCTTCCACTAATGCATGTTGGAAAAAAAAGAAAGAAAGAAAATTCACCCTTTTCTGGTGCACTATTATATAACTTTCTTTTCTTATGAAGAACTCGTAAGGTGAGAAAGTAAAAAAGACATTTTTTTACTTTTAATCGGGTCTTTCTTTTCTTAGATTGCTTCAAAACTCACTGAAGAATAATTGTGACATGAAATGACCAACTTACTTCAACAATAATGTTGACTTTAAGACAATTGTTTACTTTTTCTGGTTCAATACAACACAAAAAAATAGTAATATTTCAGAAAGAGTTTGTTTACTTAAAATCAGAATGCAATATTGTGCACAGAAGAGCACAAGACAAATTCAATGTAGCTTATTTGCATTTTCTTCACTTGTAACTTCATTGATATTAGCTTTTATAATGTTAGAGGTCGAATTTAGATTTAAAATTGATTTTCTTTGCTTCTGTTTGTCTCTTCTTCACTTACAAACGAATGCCTTATTGACATTTGAAAAAACAATTTTATTTGTCAAATAGTCCTACAGTTCATACATTTCTATAATAACTTGCTTCTAGTGAAACATTGTTCAAAATTTATTTGATTGCATTAAAATTCTTTATAAAATAGCACTTCCATTTCTTGATTATTTTATCAGCATTATGAAAACATGGCATTTTTATTTTCTTTTACAACTACAATCTTATTATTTTGGGTAAATGTATGTGAGCTAAAAAGTTTACTGAGTGGTGATAGTAGTAAATTTTGGTTGTGAATCACTAGATTTATATCCTGAATTTCTTGCAACTTCACTTTTACCAAAGGGCGCTTCAAGCAAATTTGTCTCCTATCAACTTGACCTCTTGCAACAATTTTCTTCAGACTCCTTGTTCAGTCTTCCTCCAGATATTCCTGGATTTCCCCAATCTACTTCATTTTCATGGATACCAGTTAATTTATTGTCTACATAGTTGTTTCTTTCTATTGTATGTGCCTGTAGGTACTAGTCTATTTTCTTTTCTTTATTTGAAAGTCAATTTAGTATAATTCAGTTGCCCTCCATAGGTCTTCAGTCAAAATTACTTCAGAATCTGAAAAATACGTCTCAGACTAAGATTGATGAAGGTTTTCAGAGAATTAGCAATTGCTGCAGTAATGTTTGATGTTTTGTAGACACATTTATAATTTGACATGAAGTAGCAGTTGGAACACCAAAGAGCTCTTTCAGTTGTAATCACAATTCATATAAAGAAATCATTTGACATTCTTTTGAGTGCTCTAGAAATAAAATCCCACATTGAACACTGATCTTATTATTTGCATACTAGAATAGCTCTGTTCTGGACTATTATCTCTTCTTATTTGAAAATAGATTTTACAGTTATGAGCAATCTTCAGCATCTTATCTTCAATAACCTGAATGCACACATGTATCTGTCACTGATGTTTAAAAATAAATTTGTTAATAATTAACAATAGATTCAGCAAAATATTAAAATTCTGACGAACACCGATGCTGCAATCTTTAAACTGTGACAAAAGGAGAACAAAGTATTGAAATACTAGAACATAACATTTTAACATAGTTACCTCATTAGGACGTAGATGATTTGTGTAGAAGAACTGAGTAACATTTCCAAAGTTATCTTTCCTCGTAGCCAGCCTGTCTAGATGATCGTAATAATAATGCACATCAAAACGGCCTCGTTTAGTTGCTCGTACCTAGTGCATGAAGCAACTTGTCAGATACAATATCAAGAATATAGGGCAACTTCATGCTTAAAGCAATCAATTTTATTCTTTTGTCCCTTGTTTTTAACTTACTCGCTACTTGGAAGTCTGATTTACAATTCAATCAGTATGTTTATACATTTACAAGTTTATCAAGATTATCATCATTCTATCTATATTTAATCCTGAAATATTCAACATTCAATTTCCTTGTACTGACCAGAAGTCCTTTGGCATTATAATGGAACCTCTCCTCTCTTGCATTCTGAACTACTAGACCCCGGTTGTCATAGTGGTATAGTCCATCGCCACATTTCACTATCCGGTCCATGGTATTATATTCCATTGGAATTGCTTTGCCTCTGTACACATAAGATATGGAAGATACAGTGGATATAGTTTTGCAGCATTTCAGTTCAAGAAGTCATCTTCATAAATCCAATGGTAAGTGCAATAATTTCTCATGACACAGAGCTCAAATATTAAAAAGTAGAGCCTTGGCTATACATTTTTTCTGTATGCCAGCAGATAAGCATTCCATCACTATGTTCTTAGAAGATTGCGCCTCCATATTTGTGCAAGACTGTTCATATCTAACATCATTATAATTGGTAGAAAAATTACCCAAAATAATTTTAATGTTTAATGTGTGCATTTTGAAGATGCTGAAGCTACTGTTGTGTTCACAGAGCTTACCCCTCCCCAATGATGCTGTCATCCAGTCCATTCTTCTAAGTAACATTTCTGCCTTCTCAGACATTTAAACAGAGCCTATCTGCAACACACAAACTGTTAACTTGCACTAGCCCACTAGCAGCAAATTTCAAGTTTCTTAGCACGAGCCGGTCCACACACTAATGGATAACCTAGGCTCTACTGATAGATGATAAAGAAAGTACATACAATGAACTGAGTACTAATAAGAGTAATGTACAGGTATTTAATTAAATTTAAAATAATTATGACTAGATAAAACAACTTATTTTCTTCTTCTTAAGATATAAACGTACTTGTAAGTTAGGGACAACAGATTGCCATTAGCATCATATCTGAATCCCCATGGTTCCTGATCTTCCATTCCTGACAATTGGCCATCAGAGTCCCATGTGTAATTTTTCTCATTTGTGTAAGTATTAGCACCCATGTTACGAGAAGTGCGAGTCTGACTAATGCGGCTAGAAATTTAAAAAAGTAATTTTATATAAATCTGAAATTGACATTTTAGTTTACAAGTTTTCTGAAACTATGTTATAATTCTGAATCACTTACCTGCGAGAGTCGTACGTGAATTCCATATGAAAGACTTCAACTCCATGGATCGTAACTGCCACTTGCACTTCTTGAAATTGACTATTGCTCAATCGTGAAAAACTAGCAGTTCCATCATAAACTGTTGTTTCATTAGGATGAGGATGAGAAACCTATCGAAATTAAAATTTCAGAATTCATACCCAATTACAACAGTACTGTACAGTCTATCAAAGGGAGATGCAAATCCTAATTTTTTTGTAATGCGCTTCTTAAAGGACTAACTTATTTACGTTATGAAGCCTCCTCTATTTTAAAAGCAGTACATCACAAGAATATTATTTTTATTAAAAATATTATAAAATGAATACCAAAAAGCAAGATGTACTATAACCATTTATTCAGCACTTTTGTTATGTATATTATTGAACAATATGATAATACTGAAGAGGAAAGAATTATATTTACCTTAAACTGACCAATCTGTTCAGGAGCACCTGTCTTACTGTTGTATTCCAAAGAGTGCTCAGGCAAGTTTTGCCCCCCAATGCGTCCTTGAACACCCGTTAGACGGAAATTGGAATCATATTCGTAGGTGAATTTGGCATTGCTAAGTCCTGTCTTGGCTCCAAAATCCAATCTTTCTTCAGTAAGGAGACCAGATGTGTATTGATAATCCCAACGATATTCAAAGTCTTTTTCTGTATGAAGTACTTCATTTGGAAAACCAGTCAAAGGAGAGTAATTTATTTGACTCCTTCCATCACCATGAAGTACCTGAAAATAAATAAAAAATAAAATGAAAAGTAGCTCCTCCAATGAGATGAGGTAGTTAAGGAAGGAGTACTGAGGTGCTTCAGTTACAAGCTACGGGGTTGTGATACACAGATTTTGGATATCTCTATGTGCAAATCATGTAAGCACTTTGAAATGAATTTAAACTCCCAAATGAATTTAAATAGATAAGAGCATGATAAATGCAAGATAAATGAAAGTGGAACATGTATAAATTACTCCCAGAATCCAAGCTGACTTCATTACATTGAGAGAACAAAGAGAAGAGAGAGAGAAAGAGAGAGAGACGTACACATGCAAAAAGGAAATTACAAGGCAAGCTAATATTTATGATTATTCTTTTATTTTGAATCTAACAGGTGAATGAAAATATTCAAGTATCAAAATATTTACATACATGTGAACCACATAGATTCTCCAAAACCATTTTTTCATTGAGAATCGCATTTTCTTTTATAATGATTCCTAAATACATAAGGTTTTTCAAAAGAATAATAATTTGTTTTTGAAGCATGTGCAATTATTTGTACACTTGCAGATTGATGTGTGGTGTTTTGTGAAAAAATTATCTTTATTCACATTCAACTTTGCAATCAGTCTAAAACATCAATTGTTATAAAAATCTTTCAACCATAACTAAAATTAAAGAAAAATATTTGAAAAACTAAGAAAATCTACCAAGTAATAATGTGAACTAGGTATTCTTAATTTCCACTGCACACAGACATGGAAAAACATTTATGTAGCCTCCAACCTCTCAAGAGGTTCCTAGAGATTTTTCAGATATCCAGGAACTTGGGAGAAAATTCAAAAATAATGAAATAGTTTTGATTTTGTCGGAAAAATGAAAATATCTGATTGTGTTATCCTGCCAATTCTCATACTGTGCATGCTGACTGAAATCTCATACTCAGTGTGTCACAGCTTATAACACAGACAACATCAAGCAAAAGCAAGGTACCCAGGAAGAGGCTACCCACCATTAAATATTTACTATTTACAAATTGCATTAGGGAACATTTTTTTAATATTTTTGGTATGTAAAGAACAGTTCCACTGAAACGATTTGAAGATCTAATATAAAGAAATAGATTGCATTGAGAAATAAATTTTTATTTTCAATATTGAAGGTGTAGGAGAGGTTCAAAAAATATTTGCACTTGTAGTACATTTAACACTATGTAGCACAAATGTATGGGAAAAGTACTAAATTATTGAAAAAGTGAACCTAAAAAGTGTTTTCCTTCATATCATTATCAATGCTTTCAATTTAGGAACTATTTTCCTGTTCTTCTGGTAAGAATAAAAATAGTAATCCTTTATGCAGTGAAGTGTTCCTGCTGCTCCTGTCTTCTTGTCAGTTTGCAGTATTCTGTCTCTTGTGCATTCTGATCCTTAGATGAGTGCCATCTACAGAAGCCACTGTTCGTCTATTCTTTTTATGTCATTTCTATTTCCTGTGGTATTCTTTTATTCCTTCTAATAGATTTTTAGTTCTGAAGTATTTTCTGATTTCCTCATTTTGAATTTTGCCTGCTCTTTTTACTACTAACATTGACCTTTAATTGAAACTTCATCTGAGCTACTTCCATATTTTTTCGTTTCCTTAGTTCTCATTATCCTAATTTCTGAACCATACTTTCACAATTGCTTTTAATATGATATTAAGAATTTTCATATGTTGTTTCTTTCTTCAGGCACTCAAGATCTCCATTATTTTGTTGTTTCTATTAATTTTTTGTATTTTTTCTTTCACATCCAATAGTATTTCTGAGGAATTTAAAGATTGTAACTTGTTCAATTATTGAATTTTACATTACTATTTTGACTCAAATATGTTCCTTGCCTAAGAAGGCTAGTGTTTTAATTTTTCAGATAGATATTTTCATTTGGTATGAATGGCATATTTTTCTAAATTTGAAGGCTGCTTTCTGTAATGTGTTTTCTGAGTCAGTTATTATGCCAAATATTGTCCTTGATTCCTGTTTGCTTATCTTTATTTCTACTTCAGTTTTTGTTTCCATTCTTTAATCATGTGGTTAATGTATACGTTGAAGAGTACTGGTGAAAGTGTGCAAACTTGGAGACATTTATATATTTTCATTTGCTATGTTGTGCCTTAGTTATTGTTAATAACTATCAAGAATCTGGACATACACTGTACTTATTTTCTTCTTCCTGGGGATTTTTCCAGCTTCAGAGGATGCCACTTTAGGCTATCTGCACCGGGTACCCACTATGTCCTTTATCAGGACACTCATTAACCTTGACTAGACACACATGCAGGCTCCTCGGTCTGTGGTCAGTACACTCACAAGGCGTTCTCTGACAACACACATACATGAAAGACAAGGGACAATCACCCATGCCCAGGGTGGGACTCAAACCTGCGACCATTTGCACCAAGGCACTGAGTTGGCACTGAGTTTAAATTGCAAAAGTTGAAAATTTTTTCGGAGTCTTCCTACAACTACAATGTTAAAGATTGAAATTTTTCCCCTAATAAAATCTGTCATTGAAAGACATCTTGAAATAAGGTCATGTACAATTTTTCAAAAATATGAATAGTTTTTGTAAAATTTTGTTTGAAATTTAGTCAATTTTAAAACAATTATTTTCTCAAAACTGGCTCTAAATTTTTTCTTTAAATTTTCTCCTCATATATATCAAAGAAAGGTGAAACAGAGGTACTAGTCCCATATCTGGCAAACTGTATTTTAGAAAATTGCAAAAAAGGTAACATTCAAAAACTACAAATTTGAAGAAAAAACCTGCTCTATATATCTGTCTTAAACAAAATTTGTTCTAAAAAATCAGCTTTAAAAAAAAGGCATGTACAATTTTTTTTTGAAAAACTAAGAATTTTCAAGCAATTTCTTCTTGAAGATAATGCAAAAGAAAAATTCACAAAAACTGCTCCAAATTTTTTTCAATTTTTTCCCCATGAATAGAGCAAGAGACACTTAAAAGAATGGTGCCAGTCTCATTTTTGTTGAACTTTCTGAATTTTGGAAAATTGAATAAGTTAGAAACAATGTGAGAAAGTATGTGCTGTTGTAGCACCAATGTGTTCTAGCACATGTATTGCAGCTCAAATATGTTCTATCTCAGCAATTTTTTAAAAAAGTTAAACGATTTTGAAAAATTTTTGAAAACCTCTTTATATAAAGGGACTTCATGTAAAGTTTTATTAAGAGCTGTTTCAAATTTGAGACACCATAATATCAACCTAAATTGATCAATGAATATCTATTTTGGTGAGTAACCCATGAATGGTTTAGGTACTAATGTTCTCTGATAGACAGTTGAGCAGATGGACGGATAGATGGATAGGCATCTAGGAGGAAAAGAAAGCTTTGTCAGTATCAGAGGCCCCAAAAATGTGAATTTCCATCAAAATCTCGACATCAATTGTTTGCAGCATTACATAACTTTTTTAAACCATGAATAGCAGAAAGTAAAAGTAACTCTATTGTTCACTTTGAACATCAAAACTTTTATTTCACTTACAGAAAACAGGTTTGAATGAAATGTTACTTAGGATTTAAATGGAAAAGCAATGTGATATCCATCTTGCGCAGAATGAGAAATTTATGAACTGTTTATTTTTTATTTGCAAGGAAGATACATCATTGGCTTAATTAACAACCTTAGAAATCCAAAAAATGTGATTCGAGATTTTCATGCTATTATGTGAGTCCCTGTTGAACTCTGCCAAACATTGTAACTCCAAAAATTTTATTCACCCAAAAAATGAGGAAAATAATGTTTAGTTTACAAAATAAGTTTTTGTTATTGCAGAAATCCTAGTTGTGCCATCCTTGTCTTCAAAAAGAGTGCATTCTAGACCTTATGAATTGATTTGAATAGTCTCTCTTCAAAAACCACACAAAACGAATACTGCACAATTCTACCAGTCCAAGATTGAAGAAGGGTGATTTTATTGACATTCTTTGTTTGGAGTATTATGATGATGGGAATATTTATTAAACTAAATTAAATTTTGAAGATAAGTTCAAACTTGTGTTTGCAAAGATAACATGAAAGAAGCTTCTGGAAAATGAAATTGAAAAAATCCTTTCACCGAGTCCAAGATCGTCGAACCTAAGATTATCGAGTCCTCGCATTGGCAAAATGAAAGCAGTGCATGAAGTCTACTATCAAAATTTGTACAATAGTAGGTGGAAGACCACTGAAGCAAGTAGTGGCTTGTGACATGATGAGGAGGTGCCAAAAATATGTACTGACAAAAATTCTCATCTGGAAAGCACCAAATCATGTTTTCAGGTAAATGTATGGTACATGTGCAAACATGTACCATGGTTCCAATACCCTGAATTTAAGCAAGATTTTCACATGCAGTGCACATGACCAGGTACTGAAGTTGAAACATTCATTGAACCATATCTGCTCTAGCATCTCTGGTCAGTGACATACAGGTGCCAAAGTAGCCAGAAGAAGTGTAAAGTCACATAAGCAGCCTTCAATGAGCAGAGCATGCAGAATTCATGTTGCAAATGCTAGAAATGAAGTATCAAAAAACTACTACACCTTTTACAAGTTATCATTTTAACAAACATCTTCAATCCATGAAAAGTTCAAAATTACCACCAGCAAGTAGTAAAGAATTTAACAGTATATTTACCAACCTTTTAATTTATGTTCAGTTTTTTCTCCATATAACATACCTTACTATTCAATTTCTAGTATAAAATTAAATTTTTCATTTAATAATTTTTTAGTCTAAGAATTACAGTAATCCAGTTACAAGTAGCCTATAAATATTCAATTTCAGACCTCTTAGCCTCATAATAAACTCGTTGCTAACCTCATAACCACTTTAATTGTGAAGATATTTAATTACAAAACAATTTGCCCTCTATACATCTAAGAATGCTTAAATAATTATTTTTGAAAATAAATGTTAATAATTTATCTTTTCACAGCCACCTAGTTACTTTTCTATCCCTCCTTTAAATAGTAAGAAATGTCAGTTACATGTTTAGTTAATTAGGCAGAGATATATTGGAAGTTTCTTTTTACTATTGTTCTTAAAAAAAATCTTTCAAAAAATTACTATAGGAAACACTTCCTACATAACTTTGAATTACTCACCTCTGCAAGTTGTCCAGAACTATGATATCTGTAGATAACTCGTGCTCCATCCCCAGGGAAGACTGTCTGTAGAAGGGCACCAGAATGAGCATAATGTTGAATGTAGGCCCGTTGGCTACCTGGAGGTGTGTATGTCACACGCAGGAAACCCAGTGATGGTTGACAGGAAAAGGAGTGTCTCGTTGTGCTTGGTAGAATAACATGACGTAGGCCACCATCATCATCATACTGAAGAGTGAAGCGCCTTTGACTGGGCAATGTGATGTGCAGAAGCTTGAAATGAGGAAAACATACTTAAATTTTAAGAAAAGTAACCTCACAGATTTCAAGGAAGTATTACTAAATACATTTTAATAATTTCCTTACCATATTCAATTCATTGTAAGTAAATTTAGTTGAACCATCTAGTGGAGATTTTATTTCAGATAGAAGACCATGGTTTTCATAACTGTATTTCTCACTCTGAATTCCCCATTGCCAGCCATCAACACGATTGAACCTACAATCAAATATTTGATATTACAACTGGAAATTTATATCAATTCTTTAATGAAGATAATGGCATTGTAATGTTTGATTCTCTGCTGAAATGGGGGGGGGGAGAATTCTTATTACCTGTCATAAGAAATATTTACTGGTTGACCACCATTTGCTGGAATCCATGATTGTGGCAAACCAGCAGTATCAAATGTTACTGCCAGAAGTGCTTGGCGATCTCTGTTATAGAAAGTTTCTCGCCCGCTAGCTTGATCAAATTCAATGCCCAGGACTCTCGAATTGTTTACCTGAAGTAAATATTAAAATGACATCATTTTATAGTTACCAAGTCACAAAAATAAAATGCTACAAGGCAGAATCACATGAAAAAATGTTTCTCTTAAATCTTTATATGTTTATTTCAACAAATAAAATATGATTATTCCGAAAGTATTCTTTTTATCAATTTTTTTCTTGGGATCCATTAATAAGCATTTTTATAACCTATTAATGTAGAAAATGTGAATTGCCTATCTCTAGTTTTTCTAGTAAAGCAATGAAACTGGATAGAAACATTTAAAAGCAACACACTGGTTCTTACCATCTGTTTTGTTTCTCAAATATTATGCAAAATTGTTATAATTAAGTATAGGGCACCAGAAAAGTCTCTCCACAGTCAAGTCAGCGCCTCATATTAAAAATTACATTTATGTTGGTAGCAACCAGATCACTGGGAAACAAGTGAAGGGGACAACACTTTCAGCATCTATAATGATTGTGGTGAGTATGCAATTTAAATTTTACAAGCTGCAGCTCGTGCTACCAACATAATTTACATTGCTAGTACTCTCACCAGCAAGGTACTACTGCAGTGAGACTTTCTTGGCATGCTGTACTTTGAATTATATTGTTTTTCTAATATCAATACATTTTGACACACAACTAATCTTAATAATTGAGAAGTCAAAAAAGAGAACTTCATGGGAAGGTGACAGATTCCACTTTCACTGTATAAGTGTTAGTATTTTTTGAAAAAAAAAAGCATCTAAATTAGGCAGGGAGAAGTCCACACACAAAACAGAGCATCACAGCACAAAGAGTCAAACAAAATGAGAATAGGAGTGATAATAATGTAATGTAGACAAGAATTCCTAACAACAATCTCTTTTTATGATAGTTACAACATATTAAATTATAATTTGTATCATAGGTTTTTTCTTGTATCTCATTACTTACAGATATAATGCAATAAATTGTTATAAATAAATAAGTATTGAATTCATTTCACACACAAAGCACATACTTTCTCTTTTTATTTGTAATTGTCACACTTTATAATGTTGCAAATTCTGTCCTACTAACACTTCACCCATCACTTAAAAAATTGACACAAATAACTGCAAATTTCACAAAAACTTCTAAAATTGGGGGAAAAACTTTAAAATTGTAGGTGTAGGAAAAAATTTGAACTTTGTCACCATACTACTCAAGATTACACAAAACTACTTGAATTTGGAGTTGTTTTTAACAAAATATTTTTTAAATATATTTTTAAAATTGCCACAATTTTGCTCAAAATTATGCAAAAATTACTCATATTTTGAAAAATTTGTACATATAAACATCAAATTTTTAATAGAAGATTTCATTAACAAAATATGTCTATCTTCAATAATGTAGTAGGAGGGTCCAAAAAATTTTTAACATTTGCAATTTTCAAAATTTAATATTTTAATGAAAATCAGACCTGAGCCATGGAACATCTTAAATTATCTGGAATATCTTAAATAATGTGTGTTGTTTTCTTTCCTCATATTATTAAGCCCTGAGGATGGAAATACATTTTTCGAAACGTCGGCAAACAACTAACCTGTAGTTCGTGTTTACTTATGACCAAGCCCCATTAACCTGCCTTCCAATATATCTTAAATAATGTAAAATTTAATAACGTGCAATTTTAGAACTGCTCTGTATTTAAACACATTACAAAGTTAATAATTTTAAAGAATGAAAACCTCCCCACATTGTACTGTTTATGCAAAACTGCTTTCTCTTATTCAACAAAAAAATGGAACATTTTCAAGTCAATGACCAAATATATTAGAAGTGGTATTGCCACATAATAAAATATTTACCCATAATTCTCTCTGCAATGTCTGTTCTGATGCCCCCACATCACCCACAAGTGTGTAAGTCCATTGCATAGCATTCACAAGACCATCTCCCAAAGTCATAATCTGCTGACTCCACATGGGCAACATCTCAGCTTCAACTGGCAAAGCCAACTCCAACAGAGGATGGCGTGCCAGGGCAGCACACTGAAGTGTTCCACCATGTGCCCAGTGTATTGAGAAAGATCCATTGGGAAATGTCACAGCTTCACTAATAGCAGCACCTGAATCAAACAACAATTTTCAAAAATTGCTACAAGAATAATATATTTTCTTCAAGCCAAGAAGAAATCCAGGTATTGATAAACACATTAACATTTGACTTAGCATGAATGCAACAAACTCTCATTATCTAGGAATAAACAAAGATTCTGATATCTGAATTAAATATGAAAATAAAAATTATTACTCTTGAATATCTAAATAAGCATGTACATCCAATCCAGAGCAGTTAAAGAAACAAAAAACATGATGAGACATTTTCTAGCAAAATAAAATATATGTAATATTGAATCAAGTTGATGATCAATATGTAAGAAATTGTTTTAAACAAAGATATTATCTTAAAAAACTAATTTCATTATTTTAGTGCTAAATAATGAAATCATCAAAGAGTCGCTTAAAATGTGTGATTACTTTAACTTTAAACTTTTTTATACGAAATAGTTTTTAATAAAAAATAATAATAATAATAATGATGATAACGATAACGATAACGATAACGATAACGATAACGATAACGATAACGATAACGATAACGATAACGATAACGATAACGATAATAATAATAATAATAATAATAATAATAATAATAATAATAATAATAATAATAATAATAAAAAGAAAAGGTGAAAATTATTTCAAATCCGCAAGATTTTAATAGTTAATTAAGAAATTTTATGATGATTCTGTGAAATGTTTCAATGGAATAATATTGTTCAGTTGTTTTTTAAAAAAGTAATATTTATACACCCCTTTCATTACAGACATAAAACAATCCATGCAATCCATGGAAAATTAATAACCTTCTCTAATGATTAATCGTTTTGCTCCTCTCCCTTCCATTTTTAGAGAAATAGCATGTTGTTGTTGTGGTGATGTTGAAGAATGTTGCTGAAGATCTGAAGCTGCAAGGGACTGAACAGGTGCTGAGACTTCTACTGCAAGTCCATCATCTGGAGTTAGGTGTGAAGATAAACTCACTGTTTCCCCAGTGGATAGAATGACATCGGTTAAACGGCCATTCCCTTCATAATGATACATATAGGTTTCACCTCCCTGTAACATTATTTAATAATATACATATTTTTTAATTAAATAAACCCAAAATGTAACTTAGAATAAATTTGATGAATTTCAAGACATACCCCTCCTCCTCGAGAATCAGAGCGACTGGTTAGGAGACCTGTAGTACTATCATATTCAAGTTCAATTTCAGTTTTTCCTTTTTCAGAAAACTTCACCAAAAAGCCAACAGCAGAAATCTTCAAGTCTGATTTGTGATCTTGAGTATTTTCAATAGTGCTCACCTACAATAAAAATAATTCTCAAAGTCAATAATTTTTATTACATAAAGTTTCTAGAGTCTCAAAATATTTATCCAAAGTGTTTTAAAATATTGATTTGATAACTTACCACATTGCTATAGTCTCTTAAGAAAAGAATTTTGTTTCCAGAACTATCTGTTACTGTAGATAACTTCCCGAAACTAGTGTTTTTACTGTAGAGGAAGGAATAACGAGTTTTGCCAGATGTGAGATCCTTTGTTGCTATATGTTGTCCATATCGATTAAACACGTAAATCTCACGTGTTGGTGGATACGGAATCCTATAATTTTTATGAAATATCAAATACCAATTTTTAAATTTCAAATACAAAAATTTTAAAAATTACTCATATTTTGAAATGCATTGTAGATATAGAGAAAACAGTGAGATGAATTAACTTTACCTGAACTCTCCATTTTCATCATGTGTAGGTAGATAATGTTCAAGAGCCAATATGTGTAAGCTTCCTTGATCAGCAACATTTAAAACACCATCAGGAGATACTGTCAGAGCTGATATAGAAGTAAATTGAGCATTTGAGGATAACATAGTTTCTTTTGAACTATGTTCTGCATTGGAATCATCTATAACTGAGGCACATGGGCAATTTGAAGATATTCCAGCTACAGTTGATGTGTTGAAATTAGTGTTGCAGTCACAAGGTACAAGTCTGAAAATTTTTAAATTTTAAAAATTTTAAATACAAAATATAAAAATTGCTTTCATATAGACAAATATTCATGAAAAATCAGAGACAAGTTTTTGAGATGGGTGAATCAATGGCTTACCGTGAAAGTTTTCCTTGTTGTCGACCAGCAAAATCTGAAATTCTTCCTGCAGAATCTACAACTCTGATTGAATTTATTTTTCGTGAATCACTTTCAGCAATAAATAAATCACCTGAAGGGCTAAAAGCTAGTGCTAGTACAGAACCCAATACTGTCCTTGTGGCTTTTGTACTCTCTTCTACTTCCAGCTGGGTAAGGAAAAACAAATAAGTTATTACTGTCTAATGGAAAGAAAATTACAGAAAAATATCACTTTAATATGCATACTTTCTCAGATTCCTCAGGTGATGTGTTTTCATTATCATGATTATTACTTGATTTGCCATGTTGATGGTTATCTGTTGTGCTAGCATGGCAATGCAAAGGGGTACCAGCAACTACCTTTACTTTCAAGTCATCAGTTAATTTGAGAACAAGTCTGTCATCAATGAAGTGTAAACTTCCATCAAGAGGGCTAAGAGATAGTCCAGTTGGCCATTGTAGTTGTGCCTGAAAAGAAATGAACATTTTCCAGAACATGAAACTTTTTACCCTCTCTTC
The DNA here is from genome assembly GCA_011170035.1 of Teleogryllus occipitalis. Lineage (NCBI taxonomy): Eukaryota > Metazoa > Arthropoda > Insecta > Orthoptera > Gryllidae > Teleogryllus > Teleogryllus occipitalis. Next base: position 242,215 of record BLKR01001198.1, on the reverse strand, counting down.
TTAAAATTAAGAGATAATTCCCCCAAATCTAAAATTGTTCAAAATCAATTCAAATTTTCTAAATATTTAAATTTTCATGAATAACATACCTGTTGGGCTGGAATTGCACCATGACAAGGGACAGGTGTCCAATGATTGTGATGACCATGATGACCAACAAGAGTATGGATAATATCTTTAGGGTCAACAGCTCTAATATTTGTTCCATCAGCAATAAACATAGTTTTGTCAGCTGCAATAGCTAGACCTAAAACACAAAAAGTCATCATGACTATAACACAAGCTTCTTCACAATGGAGGAATGTGATTGGAAATTATTGTTAACTCACTTTCTGAAAGAAAGTCTTTCATGCTGGAGGAATGAGTATATAAATCGCAATACAAAGTTTTAATATTTGATTAATTGAACTGTTCTAAAACTATTTTTTAAATTTATTTCTTCAACCTATACACATATTCTAATGATGTGTCCCTCAGAGTGTACCTTTAGGATGAGCAAGCTTTGCATCCCGTGCTGGTCCCTCATCACCACAATGAGTTTCATCACCAGGAATACAACGCTCTCCAGAACCAACCACTGGTTCACAATTGATTGCAGGCTCTTCTACAGGATCCAGTGAGAGTACTCTTAGAATTTGGTGCTTCTCAGGATTGGAAATATACAAATGACCATCTGCAGGTGACACACTAAGGTAATACTGATAAGATACCTGAGTGGCACTGGAAAAGAATTAATTCATTAATTGAAATCATATTGAAATAATGGTCTTACTTTTTAATATTTTTAACAAGAATATATTTAAATGAAATTTTTAATTGTCGAAATTTATGTTTTATAAATACTCCTTGTAGAAACTGTATTTTAATGCATGAACAGCCATTAACAATTTTGGGGATCAATGAAAGCAAAAGGCAAACAATTTTGGGGATCAATGAAACTACCACTTATTCTGAATTTCTTATCATACCTTAACTGAAGAACAGTGTACACTTTGCCATCTGGAGTAATGCGACGCACAAGGTTGAAATCTCCAACATAAAGGCTACCATCTGGGCCACTTGTCAGAGCTACAGGAGTTAAGAGACGACTATCTTTGGCTGCTCCATTACAATCATTACACATTAAAGGTCTTTGCAAACCAGTACCCATTACTACTTTCACTGTTCGAGGATATTGTTTGAAATGAAGTGTTGAACCATCTCCTTTCTGCAAAATACCTGGATAATTGAAAGAAGACAATATAATAATATATTTTTCAAGAATTAATACAAATAGTAGTTGTATTTTAATAAATGAGAATAATAAAATAAACAGCTTTTGCTGCAATTAAATATTTCAGGGAAAGACAATGCTTTAAAGTTGTCTTCACAATAGAATAATCTGGTTACAGTACACTGGATTTTACTTGTTACTGCAGTTACACATAACAAAATGTACAGATTTATTGATTTCTTTTCTCTCAACAAAAATCCTCTATAAGCAAAACTTTCTTTGTTCTTTGTTCAAAACACTTTGTTCTTCTGTACAATTATATACTGCAATCAGTATTATTAGCATATAATTGTAAAGAAGAACAAAGTTAATGGAGCCTCTCTCTCTTTATTGTTTTTCCCCATTTTAATCACCTTTTTACTGGTTATAGTTCATTTTCTTAATAACTAAACTAACTTTTTGCATTTTAATCAAATGAAAACATTTTTGATAACTGTCTTCTTTATTTGTGCTATTTTTTATGTTATTTTTATTGCTGTTTAACCCTACTCAACAAGAATATGATATCCAAAGCTATTGGATGTCATATAGTACATTATGAAAAAATGCACTATAATTAAGATAAAATGCTCACTAGCAGATTATTCTACATACTTATTTTTATACTTGGGTTAAAAAATCTGTTTTTTAACAGTCAAAAAAGGAAATTTATTAATTATCTTATTCAGATTAATTTTTCAGCTTGTTTATTCTCAGTTGAGAACAAAGTTAAACTGGCAAGCCTTTCTTCTCCCATGTTTTGCAATCAGATTTTTTATTAATGACAGTTTTGAGAATGAATGAATATATAAACTGTATTTCAGTTTCAGCAGTAGTCAGTCAGTTTAGTCTTAGCAGTAATCACAGGAACTATTAAGTTCATAATTGTATGATGCCTTCATCAGCAAAAATTAATGAGAATGAACTGTGATTTATTATCTACAATTCTGCAAAGCCTTTGATGAAAACTTTATTTCTCATTAGATAAATAATTTCTTGCCTTGAAAAGCAAAATTGTTAGTATTGTTAGCAAAGTTTTATTTTTCATTTTTTAATATAAAAGTCTCAGAAAATCGATATACTTGTTTTCTCATCACTGCACTAATAACCCTCTTTTATACAATATGAGAGCATATATTGAACCTTCTATATGAATGCGTTACATATTTCACTTTCTCCACATGATAATTCAACTCCACAATATTTGCACAATTAGCTTTCGTTACATATCTTACAATTTAGTATTAAATACAGGTTTTGAATACCTTCATGGAAATTGTAATGATGATGTATATCTAAACTCCAACCACCAACATCTGAAATATCTACATCAAAACCTTGTAACATTGCAGTTTGTGTTTCCCAAACAATGGCTGGGCATGTTGAATACTGATAACCAACTGATATTCGGGCTTGTGCCACTCCATATACCTAGAAAATGACAGAAAGGCATTGGAAGCAATATTTAAATAACACATTGCACAGTATGGACAAACGTTCATTTCAGCATACAGACAGGCAATAAGTAAGAGGACAAAACAACAACTTATATTCATTAAAAAAAATACACAAATAGTAAATAAATACATAAGTAAATACATAAATTTAAAAACATTTTAAAAAATGAATGTTTTTTCCAAATACTTTCTTAAAATGAAATTTCAAATATTGCAACTGAAAATTAATAATGGATTGCATACATTACTCTATTTAAATGTGGAGAAAAACAGACTTGCAGATGATGAAAAAATATGATTCATTCAAACATGGAAAAGATCCAAAGTTTTTAACTTTTTATTATGAAACAAGTAAGAAGCAACAAGTACAAGCCCTGAAGGGTCATGGAAATAATTAATGAGAAGACTCAACACCAGTATATCATAAGAACTCAATGCCATAGACTTGCATAGTTCTGGCAAGTTGCTGACTGGCATTCTCTGCAGATGTAGCTGCATTGTAACTGTTTTAATTCTAATGTATCTATTATGTTCTTGTAAATTTCCATATATTCTTTCATGATCTCATTCTGTATGAGATGTAAACGAGATATTATGCATCTTCAGCTCAGAAAGTCTATTTGAATTGTCATTCATACTATTTGGGGGGTTTGGAGTTAATTCTGAGGCATTTGTGACAACACTTTCAATTATAGTGATACATATTGTTTTCTTTTATATCTGGGGATTACACAGCATTAGACTCATCAATTCTGATCAACTGAAGAAAATGATCAATTTTTCTTCATTTATTTTACTGATAATAACCTTATCAGTTGTGTTCTCTTTTGTAACTGTACAGCCCAATTATTTGAACTCATCACAATCTATCAAATCAATTCTATTTCATCTTGTTCAATATAAATGTCATTTCCACATCATCTTGTTACCAAATATTTGGTTTTGAACATATTAATTTGCAATCCCAGTGAATCAAATTTACTTAATCATTTTTGAAGATAGAGTTGATTTAATTTTCATCCTCAGCCATAATCACTAGGTCATATCAAAGAGTAAAATATATAATGTTCTTCATTCTGTATTCCCATTACTCTGCATTTTCTCATCATTTCTTTCAAGGCTTTAGCAAAAAAAAAAAAACATTAAAAAGGGTTTGGGACATACACACCCCTATATAAACCTTTAGAAATTACTATATCATCTGAGAATTGTCCACTCATTTTCACATTATACTGTTTTTGTACATTTCTCAATAGTGTTAACTAATTTGAAGTAACATTTTTGTTCTAAAATGTTAAAAATGTTCGCTCATGGGAATGCTATCATATGCTTTTTGGAGGTCAAGAAACACCAGATGAGGTTCTCTCCAAACAAAATTATCAGAATCTTTATCTCATCTATGAGAATTTTAATCCTACTAATCATAAAACTACAAAGCACATGTTTTACCAACTGAGAAGCATTTCACTCATATTAAATTATGGAATTTATCCAAAGATGATGATTAATATTTATTAAGGTAATTAACTGATAATTTTGTAATAAACAATTGAAGAAAACTTGAGAAAAAACAACCTTCCATAAAAACAAACTTGCTAATGAATGTTAAGTGAAATACATATTTTTCATTATCTATAGATTATTCCATAGAATTAAATTTTATCAATTAAAATTTTAAGTAATTACCTTTTGTTTATATACATTCCGCTTGTTCCAAGCAAATGTGTGTGTAAGGCGAGGATCTGCTTCATATGTTCGTGTGTGAACAGAACCTTCAATCTCCACACGTACATGCACATGAGTCAGTGTGGAAGGGATGGTTGCATGAGTTAGTCTCATTAACACTCGTGATAAGTAACCTGGAGCCTGGCTACTCTGATACATGAGATGCAACTTTGATCCAGGAATACGAATGCTTTCCTGTAAAATCTATTTGCCAAAATACCATCATCATGAACTTGTCTTTAAAACCAAATTTTAAAAAAATGTATCATCAGAGAAGTTAAAAAAAGGTACCTGTGTTTCAGCAAACACAACACTTCTTCCAGGTATACCTCCAACTTTTTCTGGCATCCACGTTGACATAATTACAGGTCTTACAAGTTCATGGTCATGATCCATACATGGTCCATGATGTGAATTACTTGAAAATAATGGCATGCTAGACCCAGGTAAACCTAAAAAAAGAAATTGTATTGCAAGAATCGTTAATAATCGTGATTTATGTTAGCAAATATTTAGGAATTTATTATTGTGAATTGTTTGTCGATAAAAAGCAAAGTACATAACAATTATATTAATTTCTTCAACAGACATTAGTTCTCAAATCCTCAAATCAGTTCCCTTAGTCAAAGAGAATATTTTTGTTTACTTTTAACATGAATTTTCATTTATCCATCACTAAAGTGTCAGAATTACATTTATGACGTGCTTTATGACCGAGTCCTAAAATTAATATACCAATAATAATCATTACCAAAAAATTTTAGTAGACACTCTCAAATATCTAGATATTTTATTATTTTTAACCTTGATAAAATAATTTGTGACAGAGTACCTTGAATTGAATAAAACAAAATAAACATTTGTTATAATATTTTCAAAATATTAATGAGTTCAAAACTTCATAAAAATTATGTGATTTCTCACCTAATGAGAATCCATTTGGTCCAGAATTATCATTGTATACATCAGTATCTTCACTAAGTTGCATGGTAATGGGAGGAAGTACTACAATCTGATTCCAAGGAACAAAAACTGTTTTAGTAAGTGGTTGGAATGGACTTCTTTGAAACTGAAGAGTAACAGCTCCACCTCCATTGACTAATACATCAAACCTATAAAAATGAATAATTTTTATTTCAAAACTTTAATTCAGAAATGAATGTAATGAATATATATGAACAACCTTACTATAGCATGTAGATTAATTTTATAATCCTAGTGTATTCTTCTCACCTTAATGGTTCAAGACTACAGGTATATCCATATAATTTAATCTATAATACATTACAAATGAAGACTTAAATATATGACTTAAATATATTGAACATATTTTCAACCTAAAATAAGTAACTTCCACATTATTTATTAGTCATACAGACAATAAAGTAAAACACTCTCTGATTTATAACTGTAAAGTCACAATATTTCTTAACCACTTACCATCCACCTGCTCTGGTCAGTGTAAAACCAAATTTTGACTCACGGTCAACACTCACACGAATGCTTACAATACCGAGTCCTTGTGGTGTGACCACCTGACCTCGCATGACAGATACACGGCTAAAGAAAGAACAACAAATAAAATATAAGTATAATGGAGAGGTGCCTCAATCAATGCTGGTAAAGATGAATATGCAATGCAGAAAGTCAATGGTTCTTGCCCCATGATTGCATACATGTTCTAACACATTCTTTATTCATTGATAACACAGAGCTAAATTTTTTCAATATATATTTATAACAAAATATTTTTTTAAATTCTGCAAATACATTACAATTCAAAATAAATATCTCAGACAAAAATCTGGAAAAATGTCTTCATATAAAAAAACTTTTAAAAAATGGGTGTAAAAATACAATTCAAGATCAACAATTAATTTTTTATCTCCATAAAAAAGGGAGAATATTTAATTGTAACAAGCAAAAATATATTTGAATTAGATAAAAATATTATAATATTCTTTCAAGTGAACAAATATATCAGAGACGAAATATTTTAAAGATATAAAGTCTTTTCGCTGCTCTTTCTGCATTATCATGAAGAAGACCATTGTCAATTAAACAAGGCTGAAATATTCATCCAAACCATAGATTCATGGAAAAAGATATTTAATCATAAAAAAATTAACAAACAATACTTGTTTATCAAAGAGAAATGGACATAAATATATTTTGAAATTTTGATTTTTAAGTACTTTTAAAAAAAAATTTAAAGAAATGTAATTTCAAAAAACAATAAATGAATCTTAGCAAGTATGCACAAGAAAGTGAATCTTGTTGGGGTACTAACTTTATTTATGAGTATCAAAATATATATCCTGACATTTCCAAACAATTATGTTTTCTCTGCTTGTTCTACAGCATAAGTTGCTTTTTATGTGAACAATAAGCTGTAATTTGCATTTCATGTCCATATCTCTTCCACTGATAATTGAAAACATGCTCGTATTACTGGTGAGAAGAATTGTGAGATGAAAAAGCAATCAAATAATTATAAGTGCGGCAGTGCAAAATGCTAAAAGGTTCTAAAGAAATTATCTTAATTTGATTTCAGAATTTAAATAACTTCCAGATAATCAAAACTTTTCTTAGTGTATGACAAAATTTTAGATAAAAAGAGGCATAATTGAGGTAGTGAGGTCAGTCAGATCAAAATTCCACTAAATACTAAGCAATATTGCACTTCTTTCTACCTCAAAGAAACACAAACATTGAATCTTCTGATCATATTAACTGCAGCTAAAATAAACAATATAGGAGTAGTTATTTGTTAATATATTGTTACAGAAAAATGTTGTTCAATGACATGACTTCACTTATTTTACATATTACTAATATTTCCAAGCAAATGTATTATGTACACAATTTTAATCACTAACAATTTTCAAAGAAGAAGAGAGATTCACTGAACAGTCTAATATGTTTAAGTAAGAACAAAGATTTAACACTATAGGCTGTCAACAAAGTACATTTGTTCAAATATTTCCCTTTTTTCATATTAATGGAACTAAATACTTGAGAAATGATACAGGGTTAAATTTTATATTCACAAATAACAAAGATATTCATACACACACAGAAAAACATTAACTTTAGTGATATAACATTAATTTACATTAAATCATATTCTTTAATAAAGTGCAGTATTAAATGAATAGTAATGAAAGGTAAAATGAAGGATATATTATATTTCCAGATATACTTCTCCTAGAATCATCAAATTGCAAAATTCATGTGAAAGTATAACACTTCAATGACATGAAATTAAAGTTCATCATCACACTTCAATGACATGACATCATCATTCTTCGAACTAGAACAAACTAAAATTACTAAGAAAGGCATGAAATGTGCAGTCAGTTGTTTGTTTTAGAATTTAATGGTTAAGGCTTACTTCTGATGAAGAATAAGAATACTCAACATCATATGTAGATTAATTTGTAAATGGTAAAGGAATTCGTAATATTTTCACTGCAGCATCTGGATCTTTAACATTTACACAAATGCAAAACAAGTGGTTAGCATTGTGTGCACATACTACTGTGCACAAGAACTATAAAATGTCTCTGTTCACAGAATGAAACCCATAGGTTACTTCTGTTAAAAGCTAATTTAACAAGATATATCTTGCCTGGTCAGGAAACTGAAATTCAAAAGTACAGATCATTTCCAATTTATATTGTGAGTTACGTTGTATGCTTCTTTATTCACACTTGCCTTCTAAATTGTTCAGCAAATAACCCACTTTAAATACACAAACTAAAATTAATAATTCATGTTTTGACTAAATTTCAAACAAACTGTATGAAGCATACAATAGACTTGGTAGGATTGCTCTAGGCAAAACAAGTTTGTCTAAGCTGTATTGTATTTTTTCCCATTTACTCAATGACATAAATATATTCTAAATATAATGATATAGAATATTATTTGGCATTCGAAATATAATGAATGGAAGAAAAAATGAGAAAAATTTGAACATTTATAAAATTTTCAAATTCAAATACTAAGGTAAAATTAATTGTTTAAAACAATTGTATTATGAGAATCAATAATATGATTTTTTTAATATATTACTTCTCTGACATAACACTCAATACTTGAATTATACCTCAGAAACAAAATAAGAAACATTCACAGTGTCAATGTAATAAACAAAAACATGTCCAAGCTTATAAACAAGACTACAGTAAAATAAAATAACACTGATGAAAAAAATACATCAATATATGAAATGTAGAAAAAGTGAGATATTATAAATGCAATAAATAAGCTCTACATGTTTTATATGGTGAATATTGACAGTCGGGAAAAAAACAGGATTTTGAAAGGTTTCTTTCAATGGATGAGGAAAGAGGACAACAGGTGGAAGGTGGATGGTGGTGCAACACGTCAGGTGGATGGTGATATGGGTGGTCACAGAGAAACGATAGACGCAGACAAGGGACAGGGGAAAATTTCAATTTGGCATATAATGTATTTATAAAATTGTACTTAATATACAAATATACTAGTTAGTACATTTTTATATAAAGTACGCACACATTTATATGCCAAGAAGTTAAAATACATTGCTGTTAGATTATTTCTACAAAGTTTTGTCCTTACAAAACAAGTAGATAAATTAAAAATAGAACACACACAACATGATACAAGAAAAAATAAAAAAACAGAATTATGTATGGAACAAAAGACTTGGACTGACATGACAGTGCAACAACACACCAACACAGAGATGAGAATTCAACAGAAGAGGAAGTTTAAATGAATAGTAACTTTTTCTTTTAAATATATATACAAAAATATAAGTATGAAATATATGCAGTATTAGTTTCTATTGAGGGCATTCAAAATGCTCTTGAGATTGTGAAATTATGTAGTTAATGAGAAATGGAAGAACTGTATCTGATAATATTATATTCAATATAATGAATAATTTTCTTTACATGAAATATGTTTTATGAAGAATGTGCTTCCTTCCCACTAGTTTAAAAATTACAAAGTTTTGCTGAACAACAAATTTATTTGTCAGCATCATTTCCATCCATTTACTTTGTCTTCATTAGTGTTAATAAAAAAGCCTGAAGACATGTATTGTCAAAAACCTAAAATGTATAAAATTTGTTAAATAAAAGTGAATTATGAAGATTTAGTTTCTTTTGTTTATCCCTGTCATAATGTTGTCCCTGTGAATCATCTAGTAAGTATAATACTCGACTTTTAGACATGTTTTACAGAGGAATAATGTGTAACTGAAAATGACTGTACTAATTCAGAATAAGATCAAAGAATCCTCATGAAGAAAGTAATACTGCATAGAGATTTTGACATCACTAAAATACACCATTTATTTTGGAATTTTTTTATTTTAAAACCAATGGTTACACAATTACGGAAATTCTGTTACAAGTTATTAGAATTAAGCACATTCAAAAATGTTTTCCCATTGTTACAAAGCGAATATTACTTCAATATAACAGAGTAACTTGAGTGACATAAATCTTTTTCTAAATTGGTTGTCCAGATGTTTATACAAAACTAAAATATTTTATTATTTTACTTTTAAGGTTTGGATTTATAATTCTTAAGACTTCTATTTTCTAATTTGTATTATTTGTATTCATCTCTTCGACATTAAAACACTGATAATTTCTTCTATATAATCAAAGAGAAAGATAATTTTATGCTCAAACTAACTTCAATTCCACTTAATAATTATCATCTCTTTGTCAATAATGCAATGCTAGGTTTCAGGAAAATATATACTTTTTTTCCTCACTTTGAAAGAAATGTGAATTAATTCTCAAGAAAATGATTAAAGTATATTCTTTATTTAACCAAAATTGTATAATTTTAAGACTTTCTTAAAAGAAAAAATCAAATATTTTTTTTAATGACTATTCAATTCTTTAAAGTACAACCATCTGTTCTTAATAACAGGAATATTGGATTTTCATAGATAAATTGAAAATAATTTGTAATATCAGATAGCATATAAATGACATAAAATAATTATTTTTCATTTATTCATCTCAAATAACAGGACATTGACTACTGAAATGTAATGAATGTAGACATTTTTGTTGGTTTAAAGGGTTTACATTCTTGAATGTGTATGATTTTCATGAAAATGATATAGAGTTATTCAAGGTGTATTTGTGAAAATAAATTGACTGCTGTTCTTTAATAGCAGACATTTGTAGTCTTGATTGGTTTTGTTTTTATTTACTTAAGGAACAGTAAGTAAGAACATTTGGGGCCAACTTACCGCGGTGTAAACGAATTCCAGAACTGACTACAATGTGGGGGAAGTAATGAGAAGAAGAGGACGTTACGATGTAAGCAAATTACCAAAAAAGAAACAAACAAACACAAATCAAGCATTAGCGAAGTCAGGAAATATGTGATTGCCAATTACAATTAGATTCATTATTCAATAATTTTATGTGGTGCAATATTCACCAACTGCAATTCCTTAGAACATATCAGTCTCAAAAACATACTGTACCTAATATACTGTATTTGACACATTTATCATTCTGTACATAACTTTTAAATATTATATATTTTGAACTGATTTTATTTCATATTGTAATTTATAAAGAAAAATTTAAGAAACAAATTCTGTTGAGGAATCTTATTTGTAGATTATTTGTGATTTATTACATTAGTTGATTTAATTTTGGTTCATTTTAGAATATGATTCATGAATAAATTATTAAGTACTTCACAATAATTCTGTCCTACACCTTATGCATCTTTTCATAAATAATGCACATGGTATACAGAAACATGATTTACAGATATCAATATTAAGGGAACTCAATATAAAAAATATTTAAGGAATATACAGTTCGAAAATGCTTGATTGTGTTAATCTTTAACAAACGGAAGAGATACAAGAGGCCAAACATACAAACAATCACACTCGCTCACAACTTGAACATTACTTTTTTAACCATTTACACCAGCATTCAGGTATACACACGCATGCACGCACACACCCACACATACACACACACAGGTTCTCATTAAAGACTCACATTTACAACACACAAATGGGTTTGACATTTATGCTCACAAATATTCAACATTTAAAATCACACCTGCATACAAGCTTGTTACAGACAGGCACAAACACATAAACACAGAATAAGGGGAAAATATATAACAATTTACATGACAGACACAAGTGGCTTAAAGAAATAAATGGTTGATAATGGTAAAATCTCCACAGACAATACAGTTTCAAGAAAAACTAGAAAATTTCAAGTTTTAGTTTCCAGAATAAAAATAACAGAAAAGAAACCAGCAAAATGCCAGTATTGGCGGTGAGATGTTTTCTTGCTGGAAAACAAAGGTATCTTTTTAGATTAGCAAGATGTAATACTCATATGCTCACTTGTGTCCATCATATATTTATTTTCATTGTTGAAAATTCCTTTCTGACTGATTTCTCCATATGTAATGAACAGCAAATCTAACATTAAGCGTAGGTGCCATGTTTAAGGCTTTGCATTACAACTCATTGTTAACCAACATATCAAACAAAGAAAGAAAACAATTTTAAACACAAAAGCAAAACAAATAATATTTAAAAAAGGGAACCATTATAGCCAGTGACTTTGTATATGCGTATGAGTACATTTAAAATATGTTGGAACTAATTTCAATATTTTCATTAAAAATGTTACAAAAACCAAGTCATAATTGAAAATTGTACTGGTAATGATGCATTAGATGCACTATTTTCAATATTAATCATATAAATAAATGTTTGAATATTTACTCAAAAAAATTAAATGCTTTCATATTAAAACAACAAACAATTCATTCAGTACAAAATAATAAGAAATTCTATTGGTCTGAAGAAAGGTACATATAGCACAATTAACAAAAATTTACAAGTATTCAACTGCTGGATGGTTCCAACATATTCTAAATTACTATGTTTACAGTTGCGAGTATTTTTAACACCATATACATGAATTTTTGAAAAAGCAAACAAAATGTGAACAAATTTTTCTCCAGATAAATTGTGATTGTAATAGTAAATAAAGAAATAAAAAAAAATCAAATTACTCTGTTGGAGAAAAAGATAGTAAGTAAAAATATTATAAACAAATATCACAGTAGCCCTATGGCAAATATTTCTAGTTGCATCAATACTAAGAAAAGTAAACTGAAATTCTTTAGGGTTCTAATAAGATAAATATAAATATTAAGCAGTGCTGTATTTACTATATAGGGTAAATAGGTTACAATCTAAGGACCTCATGATTATAAGGACTTCAAGATTTCAAGGACCTCAAAATTCAAGGTTCCTTTCTAAAATTTAAAGAAAGGTGTTTCACTATTTGTTACAAAATATAATTTATATTTTTGAAAATTGAATTGAAAATTTAAAATTTTGCTAAATTCAGTAGTTTATTTATAATTTGAATTGCATGTAAAACTCATGATTTTCTTTTGAAAACTAATCTACTAGCTGTGAAAACACTACCTAAAAGATATTTTCTGAAATTAATCAGCCTATTGCAATTTGCAAATATCTATTAAACTAAGAGAAGGGTATCTTTATTTTTGAAGAAATGAGTGCTTTGCAATATCCTGAAAAATATTGCAATACGCTCAGAGCTTTTTTCTTAATTAAAGCTTAATGCGATTGTAGAAATCATCTTTCGCAGAAAATATTGACCATTCACATAATTTGAAGAAATATTTAATGTTATAAATATAACCTTTAATTACATTAAATTGTCCTTTCTTCAAAAATGGCAAAGAACTTTTTGGGGGCCAGGGGGAGGGAGGGCTATGATTTTTTTATAGCCTAGAGCCTTATTTAGGATAAATCTGATAGTGAACTTAATAAATGCAAAAACAGAAATATTAATTCAATTGTATCATCACAAAGTATGCTTTTAAAAATTATAATGAGAAAAAGAAGCTTTATTTGATTTGAAAGAAAAAATAAATATAAACAAGGAATTAAATAAATGACTTTTCTTATTACTTTCTCAAATAGGTGACACACGCAGTCTTTAGAAGAATTTAGGAAATCTAATGTATAAATATTCCAAGCCATGATTGTAGTAAAACACTGAAGTAAAGCTAGGGAAGACTGTCATGGCTCAAAAAAATTTGAATAATTTTATAAAGTACATCCTCAAATAACGGGGAAGAATTAAAAATTAAGTGAACTGACATTATAAAATGAACTGTATAAACTGAGTCTTGCCATGAAAACAAATCTTTTACTACTATCATCATTATTAGAGTTTACAGGAAGAAATGATTTATAACCATATTATAAATTACAAACAATATTTACTCATTGTTTCTAGTTAGAAGCCTAGTTACTTCCGACAGATCTGAGGTTACTAATTTATTTCATGTTTGACATTTAAACGGAATATTTGCTTTTACTTATTTAAAATGTTTCTTGAAATTGAATAAACAATACATTTCCAAAAATTCTTAGTCTATTATTGAATGTAAAATTTTTGCCCCAAAGTCTAAGAATACAGGGGAAAAGAATCTAAATAAAATAAATATAATTTACATTAGAAAAAATAATTATGGTCATTACAAATTGAAAAACAGACAGAGGTGAATGACAAATGCTTCAATAAAATTGCTTGCAAATAATAATGCCATTGGGCTACAATACAAATTAATAAATGAATAAAAATTAATTCAATTGATGATTCATATATGAATGAATAGAAGTGTATAAAAAAACCCTGACATAATGACTAAAATTATTCTTGCAGAGTACAAACAATGGCAAAAATATAAATCATTGTGACATGTAGATAATATGTATGATTTTACAGATTGCCTATATTTTGAAAACGAAGTAAATCAGGGTAAAGATTATTTGCAACATTTCAAATACATGAATACACTTTCTGCTCACAAATATTAAAAGAAATTAATTTTATTTTTTGTATGTTTTTAGCTATATTTTCCTTGTTAGTGAAAATCAAAATCAACTTATTTAATATTCAAAAGGGTTTCAAATAATCTAAATTTGATTATTTTATTATTTCAAAATTTGCCATTTGATCAGCATAGGCTGTTCAATTTTCTCACCAAAGTATTTAAAGATATATTACTTTGACAGTAACTAAATATATTTCTGTCAAAGTGTACTCTGCTTATGATGGCCTGAAGATCCATTGTTTAATTGTTAATAGAAAACTAACTAGAAAAATTCAAACACAATAAACACAAAAGACAACACAATCATGTGAAGTGAAATCGGTAAAAAAGAATGAAAACATGTGTCAAAGGATTCAGATGATCTCTTAAATACCCATGCTTGCATTACACAAATCAGTTCTCACAAAGTGAATGATTTTAAAAATTGAAGACATGAGACATACAAGATATAATTGTTTTGAAAATGTAAATATATAATTACATTTAATAAATATTTTCTATTAATGTCTAGAAAAATGTTTATGAGTTACTTCAGGTCTATTTATAAACTTTCATCATAAAAAAAATAGTGATATTAAAATGTTCAGAAATACCAAATAAATTTCTTATGGGTCATTTAAAAAAAATGTTCATAAAATTTAGATTTTTCAACCCCCTCCTCCTCTCTTTGTAACAACTTATAGAACAAATACTCCCAGTGATATCAATGTTACATTTTGAACCTCACTCTGCCATCTTCAGTTCAACGACAGTAATTTCATTCAAACAGGGTGAACATTAATGTATTTTAATGTCTTTTAATTTATATAAATGAACTCATATTTTTATTAATTTGAATACTCATTTTCAGTTTGATGCTAATGTAAAACAAAATTGACATAAAATATGTAGGTCAATATGAATTTTAATAAAGTTATTAATTTGTAATGAAAGATAATTTTAAATTTATTTTATTGGAAAACTGTTAATACAAAAAAAAAAAAAAAGTAGTGAGAACATTCATGAACTTCCTCTCATCTCCTCATTCATTTTCGATCCATTTGAGGCAATCCCTCCATTTAAAGTGAACATATTTTCTGAATGGCCTCTCACAGATCTCTCTCTTTACTTCCTCTTTTGCTTACAATAATTTTAATTTTATAATTTCATTAGCAAATGTTTCAATCTAAATCATAACTACATCTTCATTTCACTGAATGCTTTGGCACATATTGTTTCGTTTCTTGGCATATGTTGAAAGAAAATATTTAAAAAAATAATTAAATTAACAAAATAAAATGACTGTTGGTTAATGTCACCTTTTCTAACCTCTAGCTGCACCAATGTGAGAGAACAGACAGATGATGCAGAAAGAGTAATACACCTAATTAGTAGTAAATGTAGATGTTGAAACATTGAGACATACACATAAAGTTAGAGGGTCAAACACTAGACAAAAACACAATTTGTGTTAGGCATATGGCAAGCCCTGATATTAGAAAACCAATGCAAAACCAATACAATGTTGTTTTATGAATAACTAATAATGATGGAATGAATGAAATGGCAGTCTTTAGCAATGTGAAGTGGTTATTGTGATACATAACTAGTATTACGTGATTGAGATGAAACCCTTATTATGATATTTTCAAAAGAAAAAGAAAATATTATTCTCTGTTGAATTATTTGTAGTGAACAACTAGTGTTTTATCCCTTGGAAAATGTTACAATTCTCAAATACACTAAAGAATAATTATCATCAAAGGAACATATACAAAGCCTATTCATTGTGGTCTTAATATTTTAATAATTAAGAAAGGAAAATCTTTGTGGTGAGAAAGTGACAATAAAATTAACAATGTAAACACATGAAATAACAATTTGGAAGTTCTGTTAAGAGTTGGTTTTCCATATCAAGACTTGCTCAAGGGAGTTCAGGGTTAGGATTCATGAAAAAACGGTTTTCAACAAGGGTGCTAATAATTTTTTATACTTTTTTGACAAAAGAAAATGGCTAAATACAAAATAAAAAAACAAAGCTTTTCTGAGGGGAGGTTATTAATTTAGTTTCAGTGAAACATAAATGCAATGAGGAGGCTCATGAAATAAAAACAAAATAAATAAATGTGTCATTACACAGATATGGAGTTTAGTTGTAAGAATTGACATTATATTAAGGTGATCATTTTAGAGTTATTAATTTTCAACATTGTTTTTCAACATAAACATGAGTGGACACTTTTTAATCCATTAAAGTATTATAAATAATGAATTCATTTATCTTATAATATTTTAATACTGACTTTACTCATAATAAAATGTATTAAAATAATACACCAAACTCCAATCTTATGTAATTTTTCCACTTTATACCTAAATTTTATACAACAAAAATCAAAACACTTCCAAATCAACTGTGATACCATGTTGTAAAACAACAACAACATATATCTATGGATTTTGTTCCTACCTTTCACTGTATTCATCCATGTGAGCATAGCTTTGAACACTATTTTCTTCAATGAGAAACTTAACTCGTTGGTAAAAAGAAGCTGTCACAGAAGGAGGTTGTTTCCTCAATAGCACCTCAACAGGATCATTGGAAGCCAGGCACATGATGCTGTCACTACATGAAGGATGTAAACAGCACTCGCTGTCGGAGCAGTCCAGCATGCCATCTGTAGACAGTTCTTATCATGCACATATGCTCCAAGCACATTGGCTTGTGCTGCATGTTCAATCTCAGTAATTCATTTCTTTAGAGCATACATTTCATTTGCACAATAAACAACTATAACAAGTTAGTTGAGACCATAAAACATAAATCACCTTTATGGATCAAAGTAGTATCTGGTTATGACTATAAAATATGTAAGAATGGAAAATTTTCATTATTCTTTCAGACAAATGATGAACGTATTAATATTTATAAAAATCAAAGATTTCCAAAATATTTGGAAATAAGTAAAGCATTTCTCATGTTCCATAATGAGAAATCTATGAAAAGGAAATATTATAATAAAACAGAACTTCTTACCCTCATCATTATCTATTTCATCTTTACATTCCATTTCAAGACGAATGCTGCAGTCTGCACCTGCCCATCCATCTGAACATACACAATGGTATTCTCCATCTTCCAGAGCACATGTCCCATGTCGATTACATGCACTCTTGCAACCCGCTGCACAAATGTATTATAGATGCAAGTTGATCAATGTAAAAGATAAACATGAATTAAAACTTTCTTCACTGATAAAATTCTGCATTAAGTAGAACACACAACATAATATTTAAGACACTTTAACATTAATAAATAACATTTATTCAATAGAGAATGAGAAGGTCTGCTTAGAGATCTACATTCAAGGATGATGATGATGATGATGATGGTGTAAATACAAAGAGCAGCAACTATAGGAAATTAAATTAATTTATGGTTTAAATAAAGAGAAGAGAAAATACAAGTATGTCTTACCTCTCTCTTCCCAATGAATGCACACTACTTTACTACAAATGTCAATACAAAGTTTTCTCACAACACTGTAAAACTAATAACTAAAAGAGAAGAAAAACTTACGAAGGGTACAATGTCTTCCATTCCAACCTTGTGAACAAACGCAAGTTCCATTTTTACATTGACCATGCTCAGAGCATCGAGGATCACAAGGGAGCAGATCACATCGGTCACCAGTCCATCCTTGGTCACAATCACATTTTCCTTTATCACAACGTCCATGAGGGCCACAATCCAGACTACATAGAGCTGTGGGAAAATAAATGAAAACCTTTATGAAATGTGAATTGCTTTCTTAACAACATTAGGTTTATAGAATAAGAACACATGATTTTAAGAACACAAAATGTACATAATATTTAATGATATTCCCCAAATTGGTTCATACAGTTCATACAAATGTAAAATTACAATTACATTTATTAATTGAAAATTAATTAAATGAAATTGTAAAAATACTGATGTTTATCACATGATAACACATTAAATTAATATAACACTCTCATCAAGAGAATCGTTAAATTTTGTTCACACAGAACTTGCAAATAATGTCTGAGAACCATCATTTCTTAAGTTTTACAAAATCAGATCCATCATTACAAAGAAATTATGTACTATATATGTTAATTCTTTTTTTATTTAAATCAAAACTATTATCTGTTGTAGAGACATACCTTGGGAGCAATCTGGTCCAGCCCAGTAATTCTCACAAATACAGGTGCCAGTTTCCAAATCATAACTTCCATGTTCAGAACATCCTGGGAGACACTGATATACTTGCTGATCCACAACACTACAATTAGCACCTTGCCAACCAGCTTTGCAGTAACATTTGCCTCCAACACATGTTCCATGTCCTGAACAATTTGGATCAGGGCAATCCACTGTAATGAAGAAAATGTCAAATTTCAATATTTTATATAGAACAGTTTATTATATCAAAAGAAATTCCACTTTCACTTTTAATTTTTATTTCTTTCATAATACAGTGTATATGAAATACACTCTTTGCAATGAAATTCAAGGAAGCAATTATTCTTTCATTATACAAAGAGTATATTTACTCTTATAAGAGTATATTTACTACTTATTAATATATTATACTCATATCAATGTATGAGTTGCAAAGTAAAAAAACTTAAGTAATGTATATGATCAAAGCATTTTAATGTTTAAATTAATGCAGTCTGGTTCCTCTTCATTGTCTCATTATTGGATGAGCTCAGATGATATGAGAGCATTCATAATGACAAGCTGACTTCAATGTGGGTGTCTTACATATTACCCATAAGCAGTGTCTGATTATAGGGGATATCTCATTGCCTCATTATAATATTAGCAGATGTGCCTAATCAAATTATTTATTACATAAATAAAATATTCACTTCCACCAGGCCCTTTTCCATTTTATTATTGCCTGTTGACTTTTATTTTGAATGAGTTTAATTTTTGATGAGGTCTAAAATAAAGTAGAAAGGAGGAACCCAAAGGTCAAATTAGTATATTAAACCCTTATTACAATCCTAGATATTTATTAAGTTCTATTAATTATGTTCTGCCATGAATGTTAAAAAGAAATTAGTACATACATTTGGGAAGTTTATTGAAGGTAGTTCAATCCTCCTATAAAAATATTTCACATTAAAATGAATAAACTTCTTCAGACTAAAAAGAATTATAATAAATTTAGAGATTCATGTTTTACAATAATATAAGCAAACTCATGGTGCTACAACAGCAGATACTTTCTTGCTTTATTTCGAACGGATACATAATTTAGTAATTTAGAAACTCAAAAGTACTCCAAAACTACTTTGAAAAACGTAAATGAAATTATTTAAACATCCCCTTACATAGATTTGATTAAGAAAGAAATCTCTAGCTTAAATATTGAAGGTGTAGGTGAGAAATAGATTTAATTAAGAAAGAAATATCTAGCTTCAATATTAAGGGGTAGGGTTCGGTCAAATATTTCTTTTATTTTGGAGTTATTAAAAATTTAGAAGTTTTACTGAAAATTGGTGGTGTTTTCCCCCCAGCTGGATGGTGAGATCCAGCGCCGACCTAGACGTCGTCTTGCGGGGAAATTCCCCCTCCGGGTATCTCCTGCAAGATGCACCGCTCCAGCTGTGACAAGCTCTAAGCTCCGACTGGGCTCTCGACATGTGAGGCAGTGTAGAGCATGTAAGTAAGAACTGAGGATAGGACAAGGAAAGATCGCGAGCAGACCGTGGTCCGTTCGGTTAGGGTACTGCTCCCCAGCATTCGGCGAGTATTGACCACGAGAAACCACGGATAACTATCGATCAGAGGAGCCAGCCGCTAAAATTCATTAGACAGCGACTGAATTTATCCTAGCTATGTAGCGAAAATCTGCTACCGTCGAGACTCGAACCCTGAAACTTCCCGGTCCGAGTCCTACAGTGATAGCAGTAATGCTGGCTCTGAGCTAAACTCAGCCGGTAGAGGTTTATGGACATTTTTTCAGAAGAAAACGACGATAAACGTGTCATATCGAAACGTTTCGTGTTCACACTTCGTCACATGCGCTCGCGCGCGCGCACACACGCGCGCAGGTGCACACACACGGGCGGGCGCACACACGCACGCATGAATACACGCACACACACCAACATACACAGGCGTACACACACACACACACACACACACACACAAACATACACAGGCGTACACACACACACACAAACATACACAGGCGTACACACACACACAAACATACACACGCGTACACACACACACACACACGCGCGCGCGCGCGCCTTACACTACCATACAAGTCGGGATACTAGTCAGTGCGTAGAGTTTTCCCGGCCTCGGGCGGTGCTACGCTGGTGGAGATACATGGGGAAAACCACGCAAATCGACATAGGATCGTCGAAGGTTTGTCCCTAATCTCAACTTTTCAGCGGAGAAACAACACCGCCATTTTCTGTGATAAAGCATTCACTATACTAACGGGACTAACGACCATAGAAGTTGGTGGACCCGGAAACATCAATTAATCAATCAACTGATGCTCTCCTCGATTGCTTTGGAGGTCGATACGGCCGTGGTTCTCCACAATGGCAAAGAAGCTACGGCCTTCGACTTCCGCGATTAAAAAAAATAACCTTGAGTCTGTGCAACGTAAAATTTCTAAGTATTTACGCCAAAGTACTTTCTTCTCCAATCGTGTAGCGTAGTATGCAACGCATTAGTATGTGTGGTACGTTAATAATCCCCCCGCCCCCCGAAAATCTAGGTATGTTTTCTTGAGCTCCAGAATCTCTTCACCGCCCTTCAGGGGCGTGCGGTGACCAATTCGACTGAGTAAGCTCTGTAAATAGCAAGAATGCGATTTGGAGCCTGTTTTGGAAGAAAAAACGAAAATTTATTCAGTTCTCTATGTTTTAAATTAAATAATTATATCAAAAAGATATTATTATTATTATTATTATTATTATTATTATTGTTATTATTATTAATATTATTATTATTGTTGTTGTTGTTATTATTATTATTGTTATTATTATTATTATTATTATTATTATTATTATTATTATTATTATTATTGCGTTTTTTGGAATAACGCTAGTCCTCCCCATACGCGCCCACAATTTTCAGTGAACCTAAAGTCAATTATCAACCTCTGCCTTTTGAACGCTTCACACGTCGTAAATACTCGTTTATCTTTCGGAACGTAATGAACGTTGCATCCCATATAAGAGGCACTATTATTCGTGCTCCTTTGGCAACACTCACCACTCTTAAGAAGCTTCCTTCGTACTGCCCTCTTTCTCACGATGTAGCATCTGATCAATTACTATTTTATCTTCACTTATCAATATTTATATTTCATCTAAAACAATTTCAACATGCTGGGCCATGGAAATGTTTTCTTTAATAAATTTACTCAAGAAATTACTAATTGCAAAAAGTAATTGCAAATCATTTTGAATTCTGTGCCTTTTAAATGTTTTGGCAAATTTTAAGTATTGTTGTAAGGTTGTTACAAATGTTATTTGTTCTCAACAAATTTAGAAGTTAGATCAACGCAGCCTTTGCTAACCAGCTCACTTTTACGATGCCTTCTGAAAGGTAATTCCTGCATTGAAAAAAAAAATTGTCGCGTCAATCAGGCATTTTAATATAACTATTCGTTCTGTGTAATTATGTTGCGTTACATCTGATCAATTTAAGTTTCAATGTTAACACTGCAAAACTGGCCAGCTGAATAAGCGGATACAACTGACTTTGTTATCGATCATTTTTGTGATTGTTTTTAAGAGACTGCAAATTCTTATAGCGTTCTTTATTCCTCACATTACGAACATGGGAAAACACTGATCATGGCCCATCAAGATAAATTATTAGTTTCCTGTTTCCTATTAATCAACTGGTGTTTTCATATTTTGAGTTGTTAAAGTAGCGGAAATGCTCCCTTCCCTTTTCTTTGCGCAAAGAACTGACTAAAGACATGTTTTGGAACAGGCCTCCCTATACGAATAATTCACTTTTCTCCACAAAAGTACAACTGAATATATTTTTTTAATATCCTCAATTATAAATATATTTTCTGCCATAGCACAGTATTATACCGATATGTAGCACAAAAAAACAGTGCACACAAAACTAACAGTCCCTCAAAAATAATATGCACAGTGTGAATACCACGCACAGATCAAATAAATCCACAAGAAAAAGACCGTGGCAGGCGGCGCTTATACCAGTGTGTCAGCTCGTACGCATGCGAACACATCTGCAAGACGAATTCTGAGCCAGCCTGGGCGGCGTGCCGCGGCAGTGGGCCCGGGTGGCGGCGCTTATAGAGCGATTTTCATAAGGATGAGCCAAAGTGACAGCTAGTGCTGACAACATAACTGAAGTTTCTGTGGTCGTTGTGCCCTTGAGCCCATTAGACTCCCTTCCCGCATTCGTTCGTTTGCAGTTGGCTAACTTGTAAATGGCTTCGACACTCCCTTTTGTGATGTCCTTGTCCGACAAAAATGTAGTGCGCTGCGAGAAATAATTGATATTAGGAAGTGCAGTGTAATGTGCCCGTCTGTAAAAATTCCTTTCTTCTTTATATATTACATTGAATTTACTTTTTGTGTGATAAATATTATGTTTATTTTAAAACCGATACTTGTATGCGAGATGCGTATCGGTGCACGTGTTTCCGGCTTAAAATCATCTTTCTTTCTATTTACATTCGTGGTAGTATTCTTTCACTGATTGTGAGAGCATGTTAAGAGATTGTCCACATACGTAATTTAATTTAAATATTTCCCGGACTCGCGTACATGCATATACCTCAGCGAAACTCTTAGACTTCTGCATAGGGGTGTTTTCACTGGAGCTATTAGCACTTTAAGAAGTGGCGTGGCTGAACAGCTGTCGCGGCGGAGGGATACTTCTCTGAAATACATGTGATGTTCACTTGTTTTCGCGAACTGTCACTTTGGCTCATCCTTAGGAAAATGCTTCTATACCAGCGTGCTGCATACAATCAAATGGAGCTTCTAGAAAGTCATGAGCGCATGCGCGAACTGCCTAATGTATTTAGATGGAGGACAACGTTATGCTCAGTTCGGGCCGGGTTGCGGCACCTACTACCTCCGTCTCTATCAACCGCTTTCTGTCTTTGTCAGCAACAGCGGTGTATGCTCAATGAAGGGCCGCGCGCCTATGCAAGCCAGTGTACCCTTACTTGGCAGAATTTTAAAACTTCAGCTTAATTCTCTATAGCGTAAGTGATGATTTCAAAATATAATAATTACATTTAACAGTCTTTTCTCCACGGTAGGCGCAGCATACCTAGCTTACCTGGAATGCACGCCACTGCCGCCCTTTTACTATACATAGTTGAATGATGAATAAAAGTACCAACAAAGTGAGGTTAGCAACATTTGAAAATTAGACATTAGCTTCTGAGTTATAGAAAATTGATTTCCATCGGTAAACAAATTACAGGTTTTATTTGTCAGTATTCCTAACAAAACAATTCACCCCTCCTCCAGCTCTACTCCTACCAAATAGAAAAGGAGAGTTCAAAAAATGTACACCTAGAGTAGCTATATTTATGATCAGAAGCAAAACAAGGAGTCAACTTCGCATTTGCTTAACAGATCAGGGAAACCTAATGAAGAAACCTCATCAAGATGGGGGTCGCCGAAAACATGACTAGTTACAAGCATATTAAGTCTATTTAAATTATACAGTACAAATGTTAATTAGTGCACTATATATCATTGTTATCATGAATATTATTTTTCTTTTTGATAGTCAGTATAGTCTCTAATTGTATAAACGCATTGAAGAAAAAGATATTAAGATTATACAGCAATTAAAACTTGTACATATAGATTTATTTTTGATTTATTTTATAGATTTTAATTGTTTATCATATGGCAATGTATTGTACAGTAACTTACGAGTTTGAATGGAGACTTTTTGTAGTGAGCTGTAGTTTTGTAGTGAGTACTAACACTTGATCATAATCATTTCTACAACGTATGTTGTAATTATAAATAACTGTATAGCATAGAAATAGGTTCTCACCCTCAAGTAAGACAGTTTTAACAAAAACTACAGATTTGCAAATAAATAGACGGAATAAATGGTGAGATTTCAGGCTCAATGAAGAGAGGCTTTTAGGAATCACAGGGTTGGCATTTACTTACTTCCCTTACAATCTTTTTCTGCAATCTTTAAAGTCTGGGTACTACAGAATGTGCTACTCCAGAATGTTATACCATATCTCAGGTGGAAATATACATTCGCAAAAGAAACGCAATATGCCATATGAAGGCTGAGTGAATTTGAAAGAATTTTGAATGCATAACATAATGCACTTCATTTAGTGTTCATTTTATTATATGAATACATTCCATTTGAGATTTAACTGAATTGAGAGACCTAGACATGTTATTATCTTATCGCAATTGCATATTGTTCATTTAAAATGGGCATGCTGTTTGAAATGCAAAACTGAATTGAAACAGTTTTTCCTCCATTTACTATTAATTTGTTACAATGAAACCAATTTGGAATATCTGAAATAGTACTACTTATTGTTTCTTTTTTCAAAGAGCATTGGTGTCATCAGCAAAATGGACTGTTCTTCCATTTCTAATGGATTAGGGAACATTGTTTACAAACAAAAGAAAGAAGATAGGGAATAAGATGTTCAATTGGCAAAGAATAGGAAAGATGAGTAAATGATGTTCTTTCGTATCAGTACGGTATTTTTATTCTTTACGATCGATGTTTAAGATATCCAATCAAGGGGAATTGCACGAATTCCATGAAAAAGTAATTTTGAAAGCAAAGTGTTATGATAAATGATGTAAAAATGTTTTGAATGATCTAAAAATATTCCAATAATTGATTCATTTTGATCCATTGATGAGACAATATCCTTAAGGAAAGAAAAAAAGGGTTGTTTGATTTTAATTTTCTAAATCCATGTTGAGAGTGTGAAAACCCTTTGTGTTTCCTGAGAAAAGTTTTCATTCATATGTAGAAAAACCTATTTAATATTTTCGAGAATACTGACAAAAGAGAAATTGGTGGATAATTTTGAATGTCTTTTTTTTTTTTTTTGCCCATTTAAAGTGACTCATTTTTTGCCGCATACACATGGTACTATCAATTGCAGACAACTAGCAATCACATGCTACATGATATTATCAAACGCTCATGATCATATGAGAGAACTAGCTAAGGGTGTTTATTTTCCATATGCCCCCTTTATATTTTTGAATGTTTCACAGCTAGTCGTTCACACTCGTCGAAAGCGGTCAAAAACTCGCATCTGTTCTTGAAAGTTTGTCAGGAAGTGCTCTTTGACATGACTTGAAAAATGGTAAGCAGAACAATTCAAATGGATTTTGGTTCCTCATTAGTTTGTGGAAGATCTTCCTTACATTATCGGTAACGCATTTTCTGCATGCAAGTTAACGAATTGTCCATATGTAAATATAATATTTCTGAACTTTTATGTCTTGAAATATTCGGACTATTTTCATTTTAACATTTTAAAAATGTTAATATAGTCGAGAAAATGTTCAACTCTAATAATTTCAAAGCATTTGCATCAAGTCAACCTTAAAGTCGCGAAGAATGTAAAATTTTTTTTTTTAATGATCGAAAAATTTATATAAACTATTAGTTACGTTTGATTAAAAGAAAAAATAGGGTTAAATTCGAATATTTTCAGTCTTCAGCTCTTAAAAGAAAATTAAATAATACAGACGTAACCCAAGAAACAAGCAACGTAAATCACCAAATACCAATGAAAGAATGGTATGTTGAAAAAATGTCCTATTAAATCATGTAATGGTTTAAAGAGACCCTAAAAATCACGTTCGGTAATAGATATTCCTTCTTACATTACATTTAAAACGAATACTTTCTTTAAATTTATGCACTCAAAATAGATTATACCCAATTACAGTGAAATAAGTTTTTAAACAAAAGTATAAGGATGTTTCCGAACAAAATCCACAAACTTCTAAATATCTTAACTTTTCCTAAAATAAGGGGTAAATGCCATATAGATACAAATGCACGTAACTCCATTATATTCAATTTTTCACTGTATGCTCACTGGCAAAAAGGGATCATTTTCGATTCCTCTACATGCCCCGGAAGTTTGTAACATTTTTCGAGACATCTGCATAATTTTGAGTGGGTGAAACGTCTTCTGAAATCAATGAAATTTATTTAACATATGATTGAATTCGATAGTTTTATTCCTGTAAGTACCTTGTTCGCAGTAAGTGCCTTTCCAGCCAGCCCGACAAACGCACACTCCAGCTAAGCATTGACCATGTCCGGTACAATCAGGAACTTGACAATCATGCTCAGGAATATCACACTCTGGACCTTTCCAACCTTCTTCACAGTGACAGAGGCCGCCTCCATATTTTCCATGATTTGAACATAAAACCGGGCACACACCTAGAATGAATGCAATTTTAAAAATTAAAACACCAAATTAACACTGAAAACGAACATAGAAATAAAATAAACTTGCAAGTTATTTCAATAAACTTTGATTTGATTAGCGCCTTATAGTTCTTTTTGTTTGCATATCTAATAAAAACATGTACTTACTTTTTGAACAATCAATTCCTTCGTATCCGTCGATGCAGTCACACTTTCCCATGTAGCACGATCCATGTCCACTACAGTCATTTGGACAGGCAGTAGATATTCCTTCTGCCTCGGCTAAAATCATGGTTACCGCGTGCGGGCGTAGATCATCATTATAAACGGAGAGGAACCATCTTCCAGTGTCTAAGTATTGCACCCAGGACACGTTCTTCATAGATGACGCAGTACTACCGATACCAACACCCGAAGACCGTTTATTTATTTTGTGTTCCTTGTTGCTCTCTCCGTCTTTCTTAGATTGAGAATATTTCAATTGTTTTGTTTTGTGATGGTTTCTGTGGTTCCTGGGAGTTCTTGTACTGTTATTTTCCGGAGACGAAATATTTCTAACAAATTCATTTTCTCCCTCTTCCATACTCGGAATTGAAGGGGGCATGCCTTCAGAAACAATCTCGCTTTCTTCCAGTTCCCGCGGAATTTTTTCAAGGTGGTTGTGATTCACAATAAATGGAGGCGGTGGTATTACATGTAACATTTCGCCGTTAGGATTAATTCGATGATCGCGCCATTTCTGAGTAGTGGATGTGGTAAAGCTTACGGCAGACGCCATTCCAGCTCCTTGTTGGTACTGCATTAAATCATCGCCCATACTAACAGAATCAAGCATATCTCCACCCAGGGCAAAGGCACCCGACAAAGATCTCTTGAGTCGGTGATCAACATGCCCACTTTTAACGAACTTGACAAAATCATACTGAGTAACACTAGGAGCAACATTTCTTCGTCCGTACACAGCAAAGTTAGCACCCCAAGGAAGAGTAAAATTCAGAGTAATGAAAGCTGGTTGTTTATTCCTAAATTCTGAATTCCAGAACTGGAATGGAGGGATTGTTGCTGAATGAGGAGTTTCTAATTCTCGCATTTCTAACACAGTAGACCCAAGCTGCTGTTGCTGTTGTTGTTGTTGCTGCTGTTGTTGCTGCTGCTGTTGCTGCTGCTGTTGCTGAGTTTGTTGCTGCTGCTGTTGCTGCTGCTGATCTGAATTCCCAGATTTATTATTGGAACTCTGACTGCCAGGCTGACCGGAATGAACGGCCGTACTTGTTGGAAGAGATTCTGGGAAAGAAAGTATTCAATAATTTGAAAAATGGATCTTTATAATATAAAAGAAAATGATTTATATTTCTACCATTCCACTAATTTCAAAATGTTATGTTTGTTCTAATATTACAGTTCGTTTTCAATCCTATGAAAGAATATTACATTTTGTAATAAAATAAATGCAATGAATAATAAATAATTACATTTTTATATACATGTGTCTCAGAATAAATTTTAAAACTTCTAGGGCATGTAGAGGCATTGAAAGTGATCATTTCTTCCCCAAGAACATGTGGTTAGAAATTACTTGTAATTTCTTTACATGAAACTTCCCAACACAATTTCATGGTCAGGAAGTGAACGCCTTAGATGCATGTCCAAGAGGTTATTCATTCTGAGACACCTGCATATATTAAGTAAATCATTCAGAACAGGTCAATTGTTAAAAGAATTACGTAACAACGGCATTTTGACATTTTCAACGTTTTTCTTTAAAGCCGACAGATGATGAGAATAAAAAGGATTGTTAAACGAGAGCGTTAACGTTAATTACCATCCGAATAATAAAAATATTGGGTAAAACTCCAAATATTGGAAATATTACAAGGAAACAGGTAGTAATTTAACAGATCCGCAATTTTCACCACGAAGGGAAAGGTTATGGCAAGGGAATTGTTTTGGGTTCTTAGAAGGGACTTAAGGTGCAGCATAGCGTGCAGCAACAGACAGCAATATCGATCTTCGGTACATGTAGTACAATTTACGTTGCACATAGTTTTTGAGCATCTGTGCATACATAGAAGGTTGATATTGCAGTACGCTACGCTGTGCATATCCTTGCGCACGGACTCTCGTAATCGAAAGAAAATCAACTTTATTTTCTGTTGTTAATTTTCATTTGAATAAAAATTAATACTCTGCAAAACGAAAAATTCAAAGTTATTACAGAGTTATGGTTTAAATCTCACAGTTAAGTGAAGCATTTAGATTGCAGCCATGAGCGTGCTCTTGCTACATTTTACGCTCATGGATTGAAAAGTTTTTAACGTGCGAGATTTCCTAATCAACACAATAGTGATATGTTATCATTGGGAATATTACTTATATATATTCCACTGAATATTCAACGGAACACAGATATATATATATATATATATATATATATATATATATATATATATATATATATATATATATATATATACTTTTATCCAATATGTGACAGGATGGTTGTTGAACAACCTTGAGGAATAATCAAAGAATACGAGAATAATCAGCTAGCAGGCTTGGGCAAAATACTTTCAATTTAGTATTTAAATTCTTTGCCAAAATACTTTATAAAACATTACTTTAAAAACATACACAAAATACATCAAGACTTGATGTGCTAATAAATATGTATTTAAAATACTCCAAATACTCAAAATACCGTAAATGTATAATAATTTTGTATTGAATATTTTCATTGCAACAATATAGGAAATATATAGGAATTGTGAAATAAAGTAAATTAGTAATTGACACTTATACACATTTCTGAGCAATAATTAATGTAATGCATTGTAACAATATGTATAAACATTTGCAAATATAAAATGATATCAAAAATATATCTTACACAAAGAAATGGAATTTCCTTTCAAAACGACTAACTTCTCAAACAAATCATCAGACAATAAACCACTATATGGCGAATGTATAAAACCTGTAAAGGAAAACAGTCATTCAACTGGCGTGGATGAACATAAGCCAGCGTTATAAGGAATAAACGCTTTTTTTATTGTCGGATAATAGCTGCATTGTCCAGCATTTTGAACGATTTAGATTTATCATTTAAAAATGAAAAGAATCCAAACTCAACAGCTGAAAGGAGCTTTTATTTTTATTTCAATGAGGTGCATTCACTAGCGGAATCAAACAAAAATAAACTATCCTCGTTCTAAACTATCTTCTTCTTCGTCTGTATTTGAAGTATTCTAAGTATTTCTTCTTTTAAATACATCTCTAAAATACATGCTCAAGAAACTAAAATAAAACAGTTTTTCAAATACAAAATGTATTGAAAATAAGATTTCAAATACTAGTATTTAAATACTGCCCAATCCTGTCAGCTACATGCACATTTTATTTTGTCATTTGAATTAAAAGAAGAAAGGACTGTGAGGGCCAAATTATACATACAGTTATATTAATTCTGTTTACAAAATTGTAAATTTTTTGAAGTCAGAAATACTCATCAAAGCAAAAATTAGAATCACTAGTTAAAAGTGTAAATGAAGTAACTGAACAAATGAGCGATGAATACTATTCATTAATTAACAGCTTGCACTAGGCCGACTCCTTGCTGTAGATCACCAAAAATGTAATCAAAGCGCAGGAGTGAGAGCCTTAGAAAATATGAAGGTATGGAACACATTTTCCCCAAGGTATAATTACAGGAGCCAGTACACAATCAAAAGATAGCGTACACATGTTCTTTCAAAATATGTGTAGCAGAATCTCACGTCGTATTGAAATTTTACTTCAGCACTCGCCTCAAATTGGCAACCGCGGCAAATTTTCCACGAAGTACACACGAGGGGTTCCGATCTCTCTCCCAACTATATGTTGAGAACAGAATGAAAGAGAATAGTATTCAAAAGAGCAACAACAACAACAAAAAAACTGCGGTTCGTTAAAGCTAGTCAATGCTCTATGCTCTTTGATGAAAGCGTCCTAACAAAGCTTGGATGAATGGATGAAATCTGTTTTTGTTTTATCACTCACCTGCGTCGTTCGGACATCACTCGCGAAGTCAAATTAAGCGTGTTTTGCGTGTGGCGCGCAACTCACCTTCAGTTGGTGCTTGGGAGGAGGTGACATCCCGAGGCCCATCATCCTGAGCCACCGCTTTCGCATCCTCCACAAGTATGCAGCTCGGGCTGTCCATTCCAGGCCGCATTGAATTGACGGCTGTGAACAAAGAACGGCCCCTTTGAGTACAAAATACGTTGTTGAACATCCTTGAGGTACCTTTCAGCGCGCCAAGTCTGATGCAGTATTTTTTGAGATCCGTAATGTTCACCACAAAGGAGAAACTTCTAGGGCATGTACAGGCATTGAAAGTTATCATTTTTTTTATCCAAGAACATGTGGTTAAAAATTTCAAATAATTTCTTTTCGTGGAACTCCCCAACACAAATTCATTGTCAAGAAGTGAACACCTTAGATACATACTAGGTGTTAATCATTCTGAGACATCTGTAAATCGTAAATATATCACCTGTATATCATTCAGAACAAATCAATTGTAAAAAGAATTATGTATTAAAGGCAGTTTGACATTTTCTTGTTTTTATTTAAAGCCAACAGATGATGAGAATAAAAAGTATTGTTAAACGAGAACGTTAACGTTTTACCATCAGCAACAGAAAAATTTAGTGTAACACTACAAATATTGAAAATATAACAATTCATGATGCAGTAATTTTATAGATCTAACTAGTATATGGGAAGAAAGTTGTTCGGTCTACAATGGAAGGCTAGGAGAGGAGACAGTAATCTTTCACCGAAAACAATAAAAATGTTCTGAATCGAATGATAACCGTAGAACGATCGGGTAGCGGCGACTGAATTTTGCTCAAACGCTGTTTTGTCTCAAATTAATTTCTCAAAATTCTACATTTAATGTTAATAAATATTTACAAGGCGTCTTCCTTTCCTGCAAGTGAACTCAGCTTGCAAACTTTTGGTTTGGACTGTTCTTTACCAGGAAATCTCTGTCTTCAGTTATCTCAAAATCGGCCGAACTGACAATGGCGCTGGTGGCGTCACAGAAATCTTAGATTAAATACAATTATGTAATTACAATTTGTGAGCAAAGAAATCGAATAGTCAACTCAGAAAATCTGTGGAGAACATTTGTTTCATCTCGTAAATATTCTTTGAAGCAAGTAACATTAAAATGATATTAAAATCAATGAATTAAGCAAACAATGCTTTAAAATGACGGGAAAAGATAAAAAAGTCTTATTAGTCGAAATAGACGAAAATGACAAAAATGTCATATAAAATGGGTCATTTCCTTTTGTCATAAACCGGGAGCGGTGGCTCAGTGCATCAACTGATGTCACTTCAGACCCTCTGACTCGGAGGCCCTAGGTTCGAGTCCCGACGGTGGCGGGATTTTCGTTATTAGCTTATCAGCTAGGTCGAATTCAGTTGCCATCTGGAGGAGAATTCTAGCGGCCGGCAGCTCTGATTGGTAGTTTTCCGTGGTTTCTCTGATCAACACCAGGCGAATGCCGAAGCAGTACCCTACCAAACGGGCCGCGGACCGCGAGGGATCTTCCCTTCCTCTTCCTTGACCTATCCTCACCCCTTACACACACACTTACACTGACATGCACTACACTAACTCACATGCCGGGAGGCCGGTCGGGAGCTTAGAGCTTGTCCCGGCTGGGGCGGTGCCCCGCTGGTTGGAGATACCTGGTTGGGGAAAACCTCACTAGTCTACGATAGGTCGGCGCCGATCTCACTATCCAGCAGAGGAAGATCACAGCCACCTCCCGATGAAAAAGCATGCACTACACTTACGGGACTAAAGACTTCGTTGGTGGACGCGCCCGGAATCACTAACAATCAATCTTCAAGATCAAATAACTAAGAATCACTCAAGATTGATTAATCAACCTTGTATCATAAAATGAAATGAATGTCAATACTAAAATGAATGTTAAGTGAAATGTAATAAAATGTGATTTCAAGAAAATCCGCCCTCAAGTTATGTGAAATTTTACAAAGTAAATGCCTCACATGAGCTTCATAGAATAAAATTTAAAGGTATGTTGTTTTGAAAAATTGTCATTAGAGTCTCAATAGACTGAAAATTGTTTTATACCATGCAAGTTGTGGAGAAGATATCAATTTTTTTACATATAGTCAGAAACAGAAAAAACTATATGTGGCATATGCTGGGAGAGAACAATATGCGCAATGTTTCTTGAGAATTCCTACCTTCCCGTTTTTACGATACGTAGTTGAATTATGAACAAATATAACAACGAATACCTATTAATATTATCAAAATATTTACAATTATCCATTTTCATATAATGCCTTCGCGGGAACGTTGCGAGTGAAAATGGAAGCATAACGAAACTTTACTGGTTGGTGACATTCTTTGCAACTGATATCAACAATGTAATTACACAGAAGACTTCATATTTATTACACATTAATGCTAATTAAAATATAATCCCACTTCACTTCGATTTACACTCTTGTTGGTACAACCACTTCTCAAAATTGCTGATAACTCATATTATTCTACGGAATAAAAAAACTTTATTATTTATTTTTTCTCAGAGATCTGTTTATTATTGACATACTCTGTTTCTTTGAATTCCACTTTCATACAGTGACGGCTGGTATTTGTGTCAAATTTCCAGTTGTGCACAGTCATGAAAGAGGAATGTAATCATCAGCCGATATCGATTACAAGGGAATTTTCAATACAATCTGATGATTCTACTTACTATGGAGAAATGTTTTATTTCCATGGCCAACGTTGTATATAGTTTTATGGATCATTTCAGCGAAAAAAAAAGATATTTTTAGATAGTTGCAGCATTTGCTTTGCTTACATTTACAATGTATTGATAAAATTAAAGTTGTGCTCACAGTGCTGAATTGAAAGTAAAATTAAACAATAGTACGAGGGAGTTCTTGGAAGAAATTAAGACGCAATATAAAGATAAGATAAGATAGATACATTTATTTAAACTGCAATTTGGTATAACTCGGTGGCAGCTAATTATATAAATAAGGTAATATAACTAACATAAAAGTTATATAATAATAATAATGGTACAATAATGAAAATCTTGGCAAAATAATAATAATAATAATAATAATAATAATAATAATAATAATAATAATAATAATAAACAATGGTATAGTAATAATAAAAATAATGGTAAAATAATAATAATAATATAAAAAATGACTTCATAAAACATTAAGTTACGTTACGAAAAAGAAACTTCTATAATCTAACTCCACACTGAATGTTTGTACAATTAAGACCACACTGCACTGACACTACACTGCACTTTACTATGACCCTTAAATCGCTTCCTTCTTTATTTCTCTGCGCTACACTGCCCGACTTCTCACTTCACAAATAATACTAATGAATACCTATATAACCCACTATTTTCAATTAAATCTCTCATTTACTTAGTAATACTCTAAATTAATTTCCCAAACTGTTGAACGTTTCGAGGAGAGGGTTCAAAGTTTTTTGCAGGCAATCTATTCCATTCCGTTATCGTTCGATTTGTGAAAGGAAATTTTCCAACATCTCTGCGGTCTTAAATTTATTTTGTGCCTGATATCTTCTATACTGATGTACTACGTAGGAATGCTTAGCGGCCGATTAATTTCTTTCCAAGCTGGAAGATCGCTATAGGCTTTATACAAAGCGTATTCGCTTCGTACTGATCACCTCTTTGCGAGTGAATCCCACCCTGCCATTTTCTTGTCCCTGAAAGTAAATTTAGCTGCCCTACGTTGAATCCATTCCAAATTTTTACACTGCATAATTTTCTGAGGATCCCAACAAAATGTTCCATATTCCATTATTGAACGAATAAGCGATTAATTAATAAATAATTTCCTTCGTGTTTGACGTACTCTTTTTTAAGATGCGCGTTACAAAGTGAAGAGATCTCCAGGTTTTCCCCTTCACAAAATCTACGTGACTTTTCCAGTTTAATTAACTATCGAAATGGATTCCTAGGTACCTGCACGAGGAAACTCGCGGAATAATGTCGTTATTTAAACGGTAATTTGTTTCTATGTAATTATGAGCCCTGCCAAACGTGATGGATTTGCTTTTAGAGCTATTTATAGATATTCCATTATTTTCCGTCCAGTAATATAGCGCATCAAGATCCCGTTGCAGCATTTCTTCATCTTATTTCGAATTCATACTACGATATATTATACAATCGTCTGCAAATAGCCAATCATTTGAGATAATGTGCGCTGGCAGATCATTGACGAACGCTAGAAATAGAAGAGGTCCAATGACATTCAACTGCGGTATTCCTAACGAAACGCTTATCCCGGAACCTTGCCTGTCTCGCAGAAACTCGCTAATCCACGCTACAACCGTGGGGTCGATGTCTGAATTCATGAATTTCTGTACAAGCCGATCGTGAGGAACGATATCGATTGCTTTGGCAAAATCTATAACTATTGAATCTATTCTCCCGCCCTCGTCAATTTCATCTGCTAGATCCTGAAAAAGCGTTACTACCTGACTTTCGCAAGAGTAGCCACTCCTAAACCCGTGTTGGCCACCATAGAGCACTACACACAGAGTTTTTACTTCCTCTAATGCTGCGGAAAATCGATTTTGAGATTTCAACGGAAATATAAGTTATGGGGTTCCCTGATACCGAAAAAGTGTTTTTTTTTACAACACGTCCGTCCGCCAGTCTCTCCGTCAGTCCGTCTCTCCGTCAGTCCGTCTCTCCGTCAGTCCGTCTCTCCGTCAGTCCGTCAGTCCGTCAGTCCGTCAGTCCGTCAGTCCGTCTCTCCGTCAGTCCGTCTCTCCGTCAGTCCGTCTCTCCGTCAGTCCGTCTCTCCGTCAGTCCGTCTCTCCGTCAGTCCGTCTCTCCGTCAGTCCGTCTCTCCGTCAGTCCGTCCGTCAGTCCGTCTCTCCGTCAGTCCGTCTCTCCGTCTCTCCGTCTCCCGTCCTCCGTCAGTCCGTCTCTCCGTCAGTCCGTCTCTCCGTCGTCCGTCTCTCCGTCAGTCCGTCTCCGTCAGTCCGTCTCTCCCGTCAGTCCGTCTCTCGTCAGTCCGTCTCTCCGTCAGTCCGTCTCTCCGTCCGTCCGCCTCCGTCAGTCCGTCTCTCCGTCAGTCCGTCTTCCGTCAGTCCGTCTCCGTCAGATCAGTGTCTCCGTCCGTCAGTCCGTCTCTCCGTCCCGTCCGTCTCTCCGTCCGTCTCTCTCCGTCCGTCTGTCAGTCCGTCTCTTTCACGTCTCTCCGTCTCGTCCGTCAGTCCCGTCATCTCAGTCCGTCCGTCCGTCCGTTCGTCCGTCCGTCCGTCCGCCGTCCGTCTGTCCGTCTGTCCGTCCGTCTGTCCCGTCGGTCCTCTCTGTCCGTCTGTCCGTCTGTTCGTCTGTTCGTCTGTTCGTCTGTTTGTCTGTCCGTCTGTCCGTCTGTCCGTCTGTCCGTCTGTCCGTCTGTCCGTCTGTCCGTCTGTCCGTCTGTCCGTCTGTCCGTCTGTCCGTCTGTCCGTCCGTCTGTCCGTCCGTCTGTCCGTCTGTCCGTCTGTCCGTCTGTCCGTCTGTCCGTCTGTCCGTCTGTCCGTCTGTTCGTCTGTCCGTCTGTTCGTCTGTTCGTCTGTCCGTCTGTCCGTCTGTCCGTCTGTCCGTCTCTCCGTCTCTCCGTCTCTCCGTCTCTCCGTCTCTCCGTATGTCCGTCTCTCCGTATGTCCGTCTTTCCATCTGTCCGTCTGTGAATAGCGCCTAAACCAAGCGTAAGATCTTTTTCAAATTGAAGAAACCCCTGTCCATCTGGCTCTAGTTGAAGCTTTGGATTTTAACTCACTTTTGAATGGCTCAATTAAGGAGAATCTTAAACCCACTATGCCATTTAAAATGGTATCAGTCACGTACGGATTAGCCCATGTAATTCACAACGTGAGGATTGCATTGGGCTACCGGTTTATGATTTTGGGCTGTTACCCGACAATAGTATAATATATTTAATATATATTATATAATTGTAATATCATTATTTCACTAAATACAAATACAACAGACAGATAGCGATCTAGGTTGCACAGTCATGAAGGGATAGACTTGCACTATTGAATTAAACGTTGATAGCAGTTAAATTTTAGGGAAGAAAAATAAGTTTTGAGATTGAATTTGTACGCGTTTTATTGTTAAATTACATAGGTAGGATTATTTTTATGCTGTAAAAATGAAGCAATTTTTGTTTTGACTTATACTTTGAAAAGATTATGTGTGTTCTTTTTGTTCCATTTCAAAGACCTTTGGAGATTGCTTGGGCGCGTTCAACTCAACAATACAGATTGAAAGGACTGGCGCTTGAATAACTATATTCATACATGGATATGCATTATTCCTTGAACGACAAATTGACAAGTGGTGATGCCCGAAAAAAGGTTGACATCGCCAAACAGTTTTGGAATTGTGAATTTGTAGCATTTCCAGAAATACCGTTTACAGAGGTATATAAATAACAAGACAATTGAAGAAAATATTCATATTAATTATTATAATCATATTACTTTCACTTTCGAAAGATGTATTGGTCTTAATACTAATTTGCCTGAATGGCGTACGAGAAGGAAGAAACACGAAATGCCAATTTTCATTATCGAAATTTCCAAACCTCGTATTGTCGTTTAGACCAGTGGTCTTCAATGGGCGGTCCGAAGACCATGGAGACCAGCCTGTGACTTAATTTTTGGTGATCCGCAAAGATATACTCATTTTAACTATAATGCGGCTCGTGCCTTACGTTTTGACGGCATTCAAACAAAAATTACGTTTAACCTAAAACCTAGTAAAAATAGAATTTATTTTTACTTTCCCGCCTTTTTACTGACATGTTACTCTTTTTTATTGCCTTCGATTCGTAGCTCGATAAACACCGCATACACCGCAGGCTACGAGGGAAATATGAAAAAAGTTGATTGAAGCTACATGTTCTCTTATGGAGGGAACTATGAGAGGGAAACATGAAACGACAAGTTAACATCTAGTTGACAAGTGTAAATAAATAAATAAATAAATAAATACGAATCATTAAAAGTTGGTAAAAACTAATATATGTACCATGGTTAACTGATCCAAATGAACTCGGGTGACAAAAAGGCATCGGGCCAAAGACCCTTGAGCTTTTTGTCGCCTATCGATCATCAGAACGCCCTTGGTTCTAAAATTATTTATTTTGGCTATTCTTTTTCTATTTAGTTTAGGGTTGTTGAGGAAGAGAAATTTCCAGCAATTCGCCCACATGCTCTGTTCATGCTCTGTTCAATGCTGCCCGCTAATGTTTCATCAAAAAGAAAATTGCCTTAGTTAAAAATGTTAAAGACATCTGATTTAGATCTATGCAATTTCATCTCAAGGACTGTGAAAAAGAACGAGCAGATTGAATACTAGAATTTAATTCAAGAACTCCTTTTTAAACTTTCAGTAATTGGAATTGCCTTCTTTATCGGTAGTTTTGCGTACTTGGAAATGAACCAAACAACCAATAGTTCAATGGAAAGGCATTTTCACGACCACCATTATTTGTGTCGTAATAATAATAATAATAATAATAATAATAATAATAATAATAATAATATAAGATCATAAGAATAAATTAGAATAGTCAGGAAATTTACAGGAAATGATAAAAATTAATATAATTTTGTTCAAAATTATATTTTTAAAATGTACTGTGATTAAACAATTCTGTCTCATTTATGCACTAGACGCATTTATGTACTTGACGTACCATAAATATATAAGGTGTAAATATCAATATTATTATTATTATTATTATTATTATTATTATTGTTATTATTATTATTATTTTGTTTCCCCGGCACTGCTACGGATATTGATCCCATTAAGTAGATTTTGTAACCCTGTAGGTGGCAGTGTTTCTACCCAGCTGGAACGTGAAATCGAGACCCGACCTGCACGTCGGGTTGCGAGGGACTTTCTCCCTTCCGCTATCTCCGCCAGTGGGCCATCGTCCCAAGTGAGACGAACTCTAAGCTCCCGACTGGACTCCCGACTTGTGTGATAGCGTTGTGTATGAAAGTGATAGTGTGCGCGTATGGGGAAAGGAGGAAACAAGAACAAAGAAGGAAAGATTGCGCGCGTTCAGTGGCCCTTTCAGTGGCCCGAAGTACATTCACCTGGTATTAACCGGAGAAATCATGGGAAACTACCAATCTTAGTAGGCGGCCGGCTGCTAGAATTCTTCCGTAGACAGCGGCTAAATTCCACTCATCTATCTTAACTAGTGTCGAAAATTCGCGACCGGAGAGACTGGAACTGTAGGACTTCCTGATGATTGATAAACGAGACTTCCTTATTATTTAGCTTTTCCTTTTTTATTATTTTTTTGGTGCAGTGGATTAACCACTTTACAGAACAGTTGCAGAGAATTTCACACATAGTACATATGCTATGTTTAAATTATTACAAATAAGCAGGGTGTCTCCTCTGGGATCCTCTTCAACCATCTAGCAGTACGGAATTCGTTTCACTTTTTAGTTATTTGGAAGCCTTTTATTATATAAAAGCTAGAGTAGGAATGTAGGAGTTATAGGATTAGTTTAAGGTGGACGAAATTTGTCCTTGGGAAGTCTGGAGCAGATTTTTGATTATAGGGGGGCGGAAGTTTTACCTAGATGAAAAATGTTCTGGGCTGGAAAATTAGATAGTTTTGCGTAGAACCTATCTGAGATTCTGGAAATTTGTTGAGATATGAAAAATTGAGCTCTTTATGAAGTTGGCTGTTTGAGAGCTATTGTAGAGAATTTTCAGCACTTCTCAAGACTATTTTGGAAGGTTTGTAGATGTTTGATGGAAGAGCTAGCATAACCTTCCCAGACAGGGCAAGCGTAGTTAGTTAGTTAATGCCTTATTTTACTTGGCGAGACTCGGGCCATCAGGCCTGCTCTTCCGTAACCACGCAAATTTCGATACACACCTTTCACCACCTAGCGGAGAAAGGAGGTATTATCTTGGGCGACGAAACAGGCGGATCTCAATTTTGCTCAGAGACTTCTTTTAGGCTTGAGGATCTTTTTACATGCAGTAAATCTACTACATGGGACAGCCGGCTTTACTTCCCCTCCAAAGGAAGGCGTACGAAGGATTTTTTAAGCGTACGTTAGAGAAGGAAGAGATAGGTTTTTGTGTAAAGGGGTTCCTATTTATCATAGGGTACAGTTTACTGAGAGTGGCATATTTAACCTTACCTCCGAAGTAGGCTAGCATGGCGGTGAGCGCCACTGACAGCAGAATCAGCCCGATGCTGAAGCACTTCCACGAGCAGCGGTGCTGGCAGCGCTTGTCAATGTGGAAGCGTGACGGCGAGTAGGGCGAGTACGGTGACGGAGTCGGTCGGATGGGGAACACCGGCATCACCATGTTGCTGGCGGGCGCCACCGACAACTGCGGGTTGGTAGCCATCAGGGCGCAGTTGGCGGCCGGGGCGAGACTGCAACAGAAACAGAATCATCGTTCGGGACGTTTGCACGGCACTTTTGGACGAATATGTTTTGCATGGCATTGTTTTCAGAACGAATTTATTTGTTGCAATTTACTCTGCGGGTTTTGTTAAGCGTTTTGCTCAGTGGTCTTTATTCTGCACGTTCTACTCAGCGAATTTTTAGTCGCTACTGTTTCACTCGCAACAATTTGCACTGTGGGCGTTGCTCAGCAGTTTTTATATAGTGGAACTTTTATTCCGACGCTCGTTCTAAATATTTTACCTACGCCTTTTTCTCTATGCCTTGCTTTTACGGGAGTTTTATTCATCGCCAGTAAATTGTAGTACTCTGCATTATAGTGCATTAGCGTTTTCTCAGCGGGGACTTGGAAAACTCGTACTATAAAGGACATATGTCCAGAAATATGTTCAAAAGTGTTATTTTTCAAATGAACGATATGATAGAAAATTGCCTTTACATCATGAAAAAATCTGAGAAAAACTTGTAAACAGTTTGTACTTTAAAATGCAATACATTGACTTAACGAAATTAATGTAATGTCACTATGTGACATTTCAAAACTATTAATCAGTCAGTATAAAACATTGTGTCATCATACGAGTACATTTTATCATTGCGGGTCGGTTCAGGGAGGCCTTTCGAATAGCTCTAAAATATTTAGAAACCAAAATGCACTGCTTAGAATTTCAAACTTGGAGATGACATTTAATACTGTACCATTGTGGTAATGATAAGTGCCACAACTTAATTCGAATGAAATTGATATTTGCCATTAGAAACAATTGATATGGTCGGAATACATAATACGTTGCCCATGCTGCTCACAGAACCGAATTTAGCACGTATAGTCTCCGACAATGCCCAGCAAGTAATCGCTTATGATCCCTAGGATGTAGTAGCATGCACAACTAGAATTCATACTCATGCAACTGCTCATAGTAATAAATTATTAGTTTTATTTATCAGTATTTCCAATGTAAACTTAGTACTTTATAGAAATATTCAAGTAATGCGTCTCATAAGAACATTCTCTTATCATAAACTAATAATAACAACCATACACTTGTCGTACTTCCCAAACAATTGCCTATTATCTCCCAGCACACAGACAGGATGGGCCAGTAGTGCCATTTGCTTGTGCGTCTTCCTTGAGAACGATCGAAAGCGCCCGTTTGGTTGCCCGTGATTTCCAGAGCGTCGACATAGTTTCATTGGCTTGTTCGTGACGCGCATGCAGGGAGAGAAGCGTGAGAGAATGAGAGAGAGAGAGAGAGAGGGGGGGGCGGAGTGCAACAGTGCACAGCTCTCGGTGCGTGGAGCGCCATGCATATTTGAAAGGTGCTCATCTATCTAACGTCGGGGAAAACACTCCCCCGACACGGCACGCCAGCCGCAACGGCGAGAGTGTACGCGCCCAGGCTGTCATTACTCGGAATAGACACGAATTTAAGAGCGCTCGTAAAAAGTGATGTAACTGTGACTGTTTTTTTGTTAGATGGAAGAATAAAAAGACCTTTCTTTGTGCGGTTGTTCTTTATTCGGAGGGGCTGGCACATCGGTACATTAACTTACTTTAACGATCGGTTTTTCAAACTCCCATCGACTCAAGGGAGGAGCATTACACGTACTTGCTCGGTATATCTTTTCTTTTATAAGTGTACGTCAGCGAACGGATCTAGAAATAATTGCTATCGAGCGATAACAGCAGTGTACTTTTTTAATGAATTCGACGGAGAAATCTGTACTTAAAGATCTTGCATAGTACGCATGACGAAGTACTCACGGCATCAAGTGTTTCCAGAAACACTTAGCTGTCGTCTCGTTGCTGTTTGTATCTATCGGTTTAAAAACCGTTCGTTATGTTGACAACTGCTCCATAACAAAATGAGGCTATACTAGTTTCGCGTGTGCTTGAGTTTCGCGGTTCACTACGTCTTCCTTCACGGTTCGTCTGTTTTATCGACAATATTGCTCTTTCGAGTTCTGATTTATGACTAATACTAGAGCACCAAGAACAGCAACTACACGCTAAACGGTGTGCAGCTGACACATAATCGAAGTGTTCGTGAATTACATCAAAATACCTCGTACTTTATTTGAAGGTTGGGTTTCCGATAAAAAAAATATATTGAGGTTAAAAATATTAAGTTGAAAACAAAACTTTTCAATATCTATCACATTATTTCAGGGTGCGATCAATTAGTTATTGAAAATGACGTATTTAAAAATTTCACATTGCTGGAACTTAATTTGGTGTTTACTGCTAACTTTTCCAAAGACAATCGCTTTGTAAACTTGATTCAATATTGCCCTTTTGGTTGTGTATTTGCCATCAATCGCCAGTCTTACATTTCGATTCGTCATTCCATTCGTCGTTACATTAAAACATTTGTTACTTATAAATTTTGCTGTTAAAAGATATGCATTTCTTCTGGTAACAGATTTTGTTGTTGTTATTATTATTATTATTATTATTATTATTATTTTAATAATTAAATAATCAGAAATGCTGACAACAATTCCTTTTAACTTTGTGAGGTACTATATGACATGACTTTCATTATTACTCGTACATATTGCAAGGAGGAATTAGAACACACAAAAAGCGTTTCAGATAAAACTGACAGGAAGTTAATTTGATTAAGAAATCTCATTCACTTCGAACATACAATCTTCACTCCCAATTAGAACCTAACAATTCTTGGTTCGAAATCACTGTCACAATAATGCCACAACAGATTGCTCCGCATGGCTCGGCACCAGGCGCGGTTCGTCATTAAAGGCTGTAAGGCGGAGTCTCTCTTATAGAAATCGCCCCCAAAAGAAGTTAAAAAATATATTTATAAATGTATTTATTTATTTATTTATTTATTTATTTATTTATTTATTTATTTATTTATTTATTTATTTATTTATTTATTTATTTATTTATTTATTTATTTATTTAATTTATTTATTTAGTTAGTTAACGGCTGGCCGTAACGCATTTGAAGTTGTTGACAGGGAAGAGAAAAGCGTTAGGGTCCCACTTCATTCCGCCATGAGGTCTGTGTAAAACGAGATGGCGTGGCGTCGTGCATTCAATGCACAGGCTTACTGGCGGACGAAGGCTGCGGCCTGGCAGCCTTCAAGGGTGGGGTCAAAGGACTGAAGAAGGGCGTGCTCACCAGAGGGCTACTATGGAGCTCAGCGAGCAGCAAGTAGTTTTGAGCAACAACTAGTTTTCCCAATATGCGAAAGGAGCGCTACTCCCTCATGCCTGTATCCGAAGAGATTATGTTTAGAAATACAATGCAGGCAATGCAATGCAAAGCAATCTAATGTAATGCACTTGGAGTCTTCCCAATTAGAAAACCACGATCCGCGACTGCTCTGCACTGAAAGCAAGTAAGCTAGTAAATTCAAAATTAGAATTCAAATACCACAAAAAACAATAGATTTCAAAACAAATGAGCGCACACACGACAGTCCACAGTAAAGATAATGTTAATACAAATTCTGAAATCTAGAATGGAACAAGAATTTTTTTTAAAATTCTCAGTCAATTACAGGGAGTCGATATCCTACGTTGCGTTTTGAACTACGACTTATACTCCGAAACACTTCCTTCAGAATAAGGAGCGTATACTAAAAATCCTTACATGCCTGAGTTTTGTAAATGAGTTAAAGTGCCAACAGTATTAGTTTTGCAATGATACGGTCACATTTTCGATTTTATCTTTTAGCAGTTTTGAGATATTTTATTATGAATGAAAAGAAAGCTTACCACTTTCTTTTTAGTGGTTTGTTAAACACTAAAACACATGTGCCTTTTGCTGGACTCAAAAGAGCGACCCCGAAAATTCACTCAAGAGATCCATTCTCACAAGCTCGAATAGCCTCTTGAGTACTAGACGATAGATCGACTGCTTCGAAATACATATGATACGGATACACCACTGTAGAGTACTACATGTTAGGGATAGAGTGCGAACCTGGTTTATTACCAAATTCTGTGTCACACATACGAAAAAACGTTGCTCTATTAATTAATATAATGTTAACACTCATTCAGAACTGATAATACAGGAAACAGTTTCATTAATTATGCTTTTATTATGAATTGACATTGTTTGTAATGCCCTAGTGAAGATGTCCTAAATGTATTAAACATTAAAAAGTTGGCAGAAACAATTTAAAAAAATTGCAAGACACCTATTGTCAAGACATGCTAATATAGAAATAAAATGAAGCCAAGAAATAATATTTTATGTGGCATTTTTTCATGGGAATGATCGCCGGCAAGAATCGAAAATGGATGTGGATAAACGTGAGTAGACAAGTTCGATTCAAGGTGGGGAACCACAATCTACACACCCGCAAAAATATTATTTAAAAGATGGGACGCGTCCGAAAAAGAGAGACGAATAATTGAACACTACAAAAAAGTGACAATCAAGACAAGTTAAATTAAGAAAAGTCGGGT
Source organism: Teleogryllus occipitalis (assembly GCA_011170035.1). Lineage (NCBI taxonomy): Eukaryota > Metazoa > Arthropoda > Insecta > Orthoptera > Gryllidae > Teleogryllus > Teleogryllus occipitalis. The sequence continues at coordinate 197,386 of BLKR01001198.1, read as the reverse complement.
TTCTCCATTTTCGAAATGGAGAACGTAGGGCGATGATAATTCTAACATCTAATCACTCGTGTAGGGAAAAGTAAAAAAGAGGAGAATATATAAAAGAGAGAGTAAAAAAATATATAAGAGAGAAAAATTAATATAACAAGAGAATATTGGCATAAATACAAAAATCTCCTTGCGTTTGCAACCTTATGACGCGAGGTTGCTTGGTTGTAATATTGTAATAAAGAACATTTTTAGTTCAATATTAATCAATACTTTTTAATTAATTAGATTTTGAGACAAAGGTATATTATGGAACGTTAAAATGAAGAAAAGACGAGGTAATAAACAGAAAAATTCGTCAAACGGTTCTTTGGAAGCAAATAACTTTTCTGACGATGTCGACAATGAGATTGCACACATTTACAGCCGCTTACGCATACTCCGAACTACTGCGTTCCAAGTATTTTATTCTATTTATATATTTCATTTCAATAATTTCTACCTAGGAATTACATTTTTTGATGGAGAGGGAGGAGGTTTCCTCACACCCTCGAATTCCTTGCCCTCGCTTACTTTGTCACCTCGCTTTCTATTTTCCAATTCAATGATCCCTAGGAATTTCAATTCTTCGATGCAGGGGGGAGCAAATTTCATGTCACCAGTGAGTTCCTCACCGATGCTTACCTTTCTACTTTCTAACTTCACTTTCTACTTTCCGATTCAATGAATTGGTTTACAGGAATCACATTTTTGGGGGTGAAGGGGAGGCTTCATGACACCCGTGAGTTCTCACATTTTCTCTTACCTTGTCACCTCGCTTTGTACTGTCCAATTCAATGGTTTCCTTCCTAGAAAAGACAATTTTTGAACGGAGGAAGAAGGAGGTCTCATCACATCCGTGAGTTATTGCTCAACCTCGCTTACTACTTTCCAATTCAATGATTTCATTCGTAGAATTTACAAGTTTTTGGTGGAGGGGAGGAGGTTTTATGACACGCGTAGCTTCCCACACCCCCGCTTACTACTTTCCGATTCAATTTCTTTCCTAAGAATTAACATTTTTTAGTGGTGGGGAGGATGTTTCATGGCATCCATGAGTTCCCACATTCTCTCTTACCTAGTCATCTCGCTTACTACTTTCCGAGTCAATGATTTCTTTCCTAGGAATTAGAATTTTTGGTGGAGGGTGAGGAGGTTTCATGATACCCGTGAGTTCCCACACCCCCGCTTACTACTTTCAGATTCAATGATTTCTTTCCTAGGAATTAGAATTTTTGGTGGAGGGTGAGGAGGTTTCATGATACCCGTGAGTTCCCACACCCCCGCTTACTACTTTCAGATTCAATGATGTCTTTCCTAGAAATGGCAATTTTTTGGTGGAGGGGAGGAGGTTTCATGATACCCGTGAGTTCCCACACCTCCGCTTACTACTTTCAGATTCAATGATTTCTTTCCTAGAAATAACAATTTTTTGGTGGAGGGTGAGGAGGTTTCATGATACCCGTGAGTTCCCACACCCCCGCTTACAACTTTCAGATTCAATGATTTATTTCCTAGAAATGACAATTTTTTGGTGGAGGGGAGGAGGTTTCATGATACCCGTGAGTTCCCACACCCCCGCTTACTACTTTCAGATTCAATGATTTATTTCCTAGAAATAACGATTTTTTGGTGGAGGAGAGGAGGTTTCATGATACCCGTGAGTTCCCACACCCCCGCTTACTACTTTCAGATTCAATGATGTCTTTCCTAGATGTGGCAATTTTTTGGTGGAGGGGAGGAGGTTTCATGATACCCGTGAGTTCCCACACCCCCGCTCACTACTTTCAGATTCAATGATTTATTTCCTAGAAATAACTAGTTTTTGGTGGAGGAGAGGAGGTTTCATGATACCCGTGAGTTCCTACACCCCCGCTTACTACTTTCAAATTCAATGATTTCTTTCCTAGAAATGACAATTTTTTGGTGGAGGGTGAGGAGGTTTCATGATATCCTTGAGTTCCCACACCCCCGCTTACTACTTTCCAATTCCATGATTTCTTTCCTAGGAATTACAATTTTTTGGTGAAGGGTGAGAAGGTTTCATGACACCCGTGAGTTCCCACACCCCCGCTTACTACTTTCAGATTCAATGATTTCTTTCCTAGGAATTATAATTTTTTGGTAGAGAGGAGGAGGTTTCATGACACTCATGAGTTCCCACACCCCCGATTACTACTTTCAGATTCAACGATTTCCTTCCTAGGAATTACAATTTTGTGGTGGAGCGGGGGGGGGTTCATGACACTTACGAGTTCCCACACCCCTGCTTACTACTTTCCAATTCAATGATTTCTTTCCTAGGAATTACAATTGTGTGGTGGAGGGTGAGGAGGTTTCATGATACCCGTGAGTTCCCACACCCCCGCTTGAATCCGCGCCTGGACGCGGAAACGGCGGCTAGCGGCAGCGGCGGCGGCGGCAGCGGCGGCGGCGGCGGCGGCGGCGGCGGCGGCGCCGCGCGGCGCGATGTGGTATTGCCCCATGATATTTTGATGAAGCCACAGAGCGGCGCGCAATGCGCGGAGAGCGATGGAAAGCGGGAGCGGGCATATGCGCGGCCCTCGCGCAGGGATGCACCGTGGGCCGCATCGCAACGCTTGCGTTTCGGTTCGCGGGCCCGTGTTCGGCGCCGCGCTCGCCTCTCAAATATTAACACCGAGCGTAGTTTTCACGTAATACGCCCCGTACGTTCACGTGGCATGCAGCAATACCAGCCTACAAAGGGCGGACGTTGTTCATGAATAACGTAGGCTCGGCTAACGGCAGTCATTAAACACACTCCTGACTTATTTCTTATTAGATGCACTCGTGCAGTTGTTTCCGATTGGGGGTTCTTTTATCAACCTTTCATATTCACGTAGTCCCTACTAGGTGCAATATGATGGGTGTCATGAAGAAGTTATTTGCATCAACGCAAGGAATTCCTGAATTTAAAAAAATCAATCGAAGGCATCATGCATAACAACCATTGTACATAGTGGTACACAAACAGTCAAAGAAATTTCTAGATTTTCATTTAAATAAATCACGTTTTCAGTTTTGTTTTCTTGATTTATTTCCATTGTAGTTGTTTTCCTTGTATTTAACTTTGAAAGTTACGATTATTTTCAATACATATATCTGTGAATGGGTGATATGCCAGATGCTCATTTTGAAAAGCTATTCTGGCTTCATCGTTTCAATGCATTGTTTGGTTACCTGAAAAATAACTTACAAATCTTTCGTTAGTCTCAAAGACATATTTCAACTAAAAATCAATAAACATGATGTTTCATAACATGCTCTTTAAATTATTGCCACAAAGAAAAAATGTAAATAAAGTATTGAACTTTTCTGAGTGTTCACTCAAAATAATATATTTGCAAGACAGGTCTACGTATTATGCTTCCTGTCCTGATAATCACACAATGAGAGTATTTTCGTATTAACATCACCCTTGAAGTTTCCTAAGAGTTTCTTTTCTTACAAAGTGCGATTGTGTAAGATACTTTAAGGATAAAATAAAGTTCTACAAACAGCTCAAACAACTGTTAATTCGAGCCATAAATCTTTCAATGCCTAGTCCTCAATAGCTGAAGAGATTCCTCTGTTGGATACTTTGAAGGCAAACTTGCTTTCTGGATAGTACACTATTATGAAAAGAGTAATTTGTTCGGCAGTAAGGGCGAAACACGCAATTCATCTTACCACCGAACACCGTTCTAATTAAACCACAAAGTAAATTGGTGGATCACGGGCACACCGAAACTTCCTCGAAAATGGCATTTCCCAGAATGCCAATTCCCCTTTTTGTTTTGGCATGTTTACAAAAATCGATCTTGAAGTTCATTTATCAACATAAGTTGATGTATTGTTCTTGGTATCTACCACCCGCACTTCTACTCCGACTTTACTGACAGTTATTCATCATCAATATTCATTAATTAAAAACTGTCGTATCCTTCTTTTCCTACTTTTTGACTAACTTGAAGTATAATTTCAAAATACATTTTTCTATAATTCAATGATGCTTTATTTTTTAAGTTTTTCATTATTTATCATGCTATTCTCGTTTTATTCACGCATGTGATTCAATAAGAATATATATTTTGTGATAATATATTACGATATTTATAGTTGCAATTTGAAATTTTGTTTTATAGGCCATCATCGTATTTTATACAGAAAATCTATTGTCTAATTGAAATATATGAACGGCAAGTGGAAAAGTTTACCTGCAAATAATACACAACTGAAGAACGGTATGGAGAAACAGTGCAAGTCTTAACAATAAACTTTATTTGCTTCAAGTGAGCTCTATAAAGTATATTATTTCTCAAAAGGTCAAAAGTCACTTCTGTACTACTCTAGAAACGGGAAGTAACATGTAAGATTCATATACAAAATTTTAACCATATGTGAATAACGAAAAGACATTTTATTCTGGCATTCAGCTTGGATGCCCACAATGTTTTTATTATTGACAATGAATTTGATGCGAAGTTTCATTGTTATCTTCCTCAATCACGCAATCGCTCAACTTCAGTGAGCTACTCTGAGAGTCTCGACGCACAAAATGTCAGTTCATATCAGGCAAGCAGGCTACAAATCAACTCAGTGACATCATATCAAAACGTTCACACTTATCCACGTATTTCAGAATTTACTAAACATCAATTACTGACTATAGTTTACGTATAAATCACAATACACGCTCGATAGGCAAATATAAGAATGAAGAAATGATCTCTATGAGAAACAACCAATACAATGTTAAGGAAATCGTTTGAAAAAGTAAGTCGTGATACCGAAGAGATGAAACCGAACGCTACGTTGATTACAATTTCAACAATGTCGGTGAAATAAATGCAATAATATTTCGCATTGTTTTGACATTTTTTCGAGCAACATTTCAAATAATGTCTAAGTTACGAATTCATGATATGCACCATTCTGAACAATATGAGATATCATTACATTTACAGATCAGTTTGGAAAGCTCTTGTCATCAATCAAAAGATATCTAAAGTATCTCATACGGAAAATATATAACACACAGCATGCAGTATCGATTATTTTCCGAATACGTCACAAGAAATAAATCGTTTTAACCAAGAACTATCCACTCAAATAAGTTTGCAACATTGTAATGTTAAAAAGATGATTCTGAATCCCTCTCATTTACGTGTGTTAACATATGTAATGAAAGGCTTTGTCTTACTTAAAGCGACACAATGAGGTTTTAAAATGTTTTAAAAATGAAAAAAATGTTAGTATTTCTTCAAAAAAAGTATGTGTGGGCTGCAACTATTCATAAAAGACAAGAAGAGGGAATTAAACATCCAACGATAAATTCCACGATTAATTCAAGAAATGAAATTTTATAAACCAAACACACACACACACACACACTAACACACAGATAAGAAATCTGATAAGAGCATAATAACGTGTTCTCAAAAACATGTAACAACTTGAAGATTCAAAAGTAGTTTGCAGTACGTGAACTTTCGTAGAGAGCGCGCGCGGCTTCCCATTCCCAGATCGCGGAGCAGCCACCAGCGCTCGAGCAGCCGGCGCCACGGGCTCAGTGCTTCAATTGATAACAATCTGTACACGCAGCAACGTCTACGGAGACGTCTACCAGGGAGTTTCGGGCTCCACCTTTTCCACATGGAAAGGACGACGGGGAACATTGTAGGTTATGCGTCTATATAAGAATAATAACTAATACCTAATAGACTACGTCGTTTCTGATTAGTATACCAATCTTCCAAAATGTACGAGTATATATTTTGCAAAGCGTATTATATAGGAAGCGTCGTTGAACTACTTTGTATCAAGTAGGGAAAAAAACAGACATTCAATCCGACATACCAATCGATGACGCACTTCAATAAAAAGCAGCTTTTTTTCAATAAAAATTCCGTACAAGAATAATATATTAAAGAATACAAGCGGAATATTTCCTAAAACGATGCTGAATGTATGGAGTCCCAAATTAGAACAAGTCGTTCGGGCGCAATCGCACTCCGTGCAGACTTCCCCAGCTCCGAGAGCCCCGCGCGTCGCGACAGAGGAGCCGCGGGGCCGGTCGAGCGCCGGGAGGCGATGCAGTGGCCGGCAGCGCTGCCGAGGCCACCGGCTGCGTCGCCGTCGCACACTCACCGCTTCCTGCGCGGCAGCGGCGGCGGCGCGGGCGCCGCGGCCAAGGGCGCGGGCGCAAAGTCGCAGCGCGGAGGCAGCCCCGCCATGGCGCGCGCTTGGGCCTGGGCCTGGGCCTGCCGAAGCTGAGCGTCGGCCTGAGCCTGGTGCTGGCGCTGCGGCCGGTGCGCCGTGCGGCCCGCCGTGCTGGGCCGGTGGTCGGGGCACGCCCGCCGCTCGCCCACCGCCGCCGCTGCCGCTGCCGCCTCCTCCTCCGCTTCCGCCGCCGCCGCCGCCGCCGCGGCGCTTCAATGCGCGCGTTCCCCGCCGCGGGCGCCGCCGGGCATCGCTGCGCGCTCCTCCGCTCCGCTCCTCCACCACCACCGCCACCGCACCACACCACTCCCGCACCGCACCACCGTCGCACCGCACGCGCCACTCCACACTCGCATACACCCGCCCGCGCCGCTGCGTGCGCTCCGGCGCGCTGCCCTCGTGCGTCTGCCGGCGGCGGCGGTGGCGCCGCGCCCCGCGCGAGGTCCACCCCCCCCGCCCCGCCCCGCCCCGCTCTTCCGACCCCCGCCCTGCCGCAGCCCCTCTCCGCGCGCCGCCGCGCTCGCGCACCCTCACTCGCGCGCTCGTCCCCGCCCCCGCGCCCCCGCGCCGCCGCGCCGCGCCGCCGCCAGGCAGCGCGCCTGTGTTTGGTTAGGGTTCGGTGACAGAAGGGAGAGCGACCCCTGAGAGAGGGGAGTTGCTCGGCGCGGGGAGCAGGGGGAGAGGGAAAGGGAGAGAGAGAGAAGGGTGAGTGAGAGAGAGAAGGGGAGGGACAGAGAGAGCCGGGCGGCGAGGGTGGAGAGGTCGGCGAGGGAGGATCGGAGCGGGAGATGAAAGCGGTTATAGAACGGTGCGGGCCGGCCGAGGGACGAGGGCGAGGACGAGGACGAGGGCGTAGGACTGGGAAGGGACGCGTGGCAGGCAGCTTCCCTCGGTCCTCGGGGCGCGGTGGCGGCGGTGAGGGCGGCGGCGACGGCTCCGCCCACGCGCATGACGGTCCGGAGGCGGCGAGGGCGGCAGCGGGGGCGGTGCTCCGTTGTACGCGTCCAGGCGTGGAGAGTAACAAGCTTCATCTTGAATAATGTACTTGCGTGCGACGTGGGCTAGTACTGAAAGTTGCAGAGTTGTACGCCGTGAAAGGCTTCAGCTGCAGAAAGGTGCTCAGTCGACTCCGCGTAATTCGATAAAGCGGATGCAATTTGCCCCATCGCAGTGGATCAATTTAGACCATCCAAATCGTAAATAAAATATATTGGAAGGTAAAAATATTGTTAAATTCTTGGAATGTTTCTGGCAGTTGCTTTATTTTTTAACGCGTCAGTTTAGATAAACTTGTACAGCAACCTCCGGATTTTATTAAATTTCCAGGACAATGTTTTGAAATAAAATAAAATGTTCATTAACTTATTTCTTACCACAATGCCCCTACAGACTTTTGAGCTGAAAATAATTTCTTGTCTTTTAGTGTTTGAAGGTAGAAGTTCTTGAAAGTTTGCGCAAAGATTGCAGTAGAAACTAAAAGGTTAATTTTATATAAAAGCATTTATAAAATTATTAATCATTATTCCATGGAAATCCTTTAGGAGAATAATGACATACGAGTGAAACAGGAAAAAGGTTTGTGCTTCAGAATATGTTCTCCGATATTTGTCGACATTTTGTTCATTTTTTGTTCATGCTCATCCTTCTATATTCTTGCCAATGGCTTTTCAAATGGACTGTCCTAATCGATTGACTCTCGCACAATACCTCGCAATAATCGTACCCTACCTCAGAATTACTTTTCAGTTACTAACATAAAATAACATTCAAAATTGTACTACATTTGTACTGTGTTCATTAAATGTGTTACAGTACCGGATTCAGGCTCACTAAATCTGCATGAGTGTAGTAAACAGAAACTTAATTTTGGATATGGTAGGGCCTACACTTTCGGAAACTCGTTCAAATGAAGAAATATATAAATCTGCACAAGAACATTAATTATATTAGTCTTACCACGTGTATTTGGAAGAGAATGAATATTTGTAACATCTAGCATATAGGTTATAATTACCTACCCCAATTCACAAAGGGGCTATACATAGAACAATAATTGTAAGACATACTACGAAAACACTGATAATGCTGATCCTCCTCGCTAAGTTGACTCTGACATTATCTAGTGACTTTGACCAACAATCACTCAGATGTCCTGTCAAACTTAAGTGTTTATTTACACAATACAAATGCTCTTACGCATAGAAATACGGACGCGGTCCGATTTAGACAACTGTCCAAATTCTGCAGCTTTCCTTACATGTTTAAAATTCACCGTTCATTAAAGCCGATTTAAAAGTTATATTCACAATATTTGTTTCTTAGATTAATCCACGTAAGAACACTACGGATTGCACATCGAATAATTTGAAGTTAACATATCAGTGATGGAAAATTCTAAAGCGCATGAAGAATATTGTCTTTAAATATTAAGTAGAAACACAAAACATGAAAATTCTTTGTTTACTTATTTTTTTATATTCAGAACCATAAAAATTAGAAATCTGATACATACGGCTTAATAACCAATCATAATGCAAATATCATTTTGCTCGCAATATTTCTGGCAGAATAACAATATTAGTAGTTATAACAAGAGATTTTTTATTCATTTCTTGAGCGATATGTAACAGTAGGAAATCATTTGACTAAATTGTATTTTCCACTTTGTATAGAATGTCGGCTTTCAATATAATGCAAACTTGTTTTTGAAAATCATGCACGAAATCACGAGCACGGGTTTTAAATGTGGAAAGATTTTTAGAAAAGTGAAAATCTTTTCGTATTCATTTCTGGAAAGTTTGCTGGTTACGCCTGTTGAAGAAGTCTTTCAAAATAGACAAATTCATAAAAATGCAGAATTTCGAATAAATGCCTTACAATTTTTAGGAATTTCGTGAAAGACGACAGAAGCAGTTCGTAAATTAAATCATGCACTATGAGGCTGATTTAATAAATGAAAAGTTGGTCGAAAATATTTTTAAAAGTTCCCTTATAAACTAAAAATACGCGAAAAGAACCACGAGAAATGCGGCAACCATAACAACATAAATACCAACTTAGTATTTTCTTCATGAGGTTGGAGTTTTAAAGGAGCGCTTGATTTTTCCCGGCCCTATTATTTTTCATGAAAGCGGAGGGGCACGGCGTGGCGGCGAGGCCTTCTTCTGAGTGTGCGGTCCGGGGAGGGGGCGGCGAGCCCTTGGGAGGGAGAGGAGGCCACGTGGGCGGAGGGTGGCGGCGGCTCCGGCGAGTGGGGGGGGGGGAGGCGGGGGCGGTGGAGTCTTCTCCTGTATCACTCACGACGCGCGCGAAGGTCGTAATGACTTCCTCATTAGACAAATTGCGGCAATTCATATTCAAGCGACTCGGAGGGCAGGTACCGCGTCGGCAAAGCCGGACGTCTGGAGGGCGGGGCCGAGGGGTGGGAAAGGGGTGGGGTGAAGGGGTGGATGAGGAATCATGCAGGGCGCAGACGCGCCGTTGAAAGGCGCCGGCTGGAGGCGCACGGCAGAGGAAACGCATGCGGGAGCCCTTTTGCAACAGAGGTCCCGAGTGCCACTGAGCTTGCCACGTCACGCATTCAAAAGAAGAAGAAGAAATGAACAGCCGTAAACGACTCTTGAGCTCTAGGGGCGCCGCACTTCCGATTGTGCTACTTAAATGCTTCGAGCGCGATAATTAGTTCATGAAATGGGACAGAAGCGAATATACTCGAAACGACACCGGAATATAAAATTTTGTAGTTTTACCTGGCCCTTTTCAGTAGGTAGCGCAGAGTGATAAAATGTAATGAGTACGTTAGAATGGTACTGATTTATCAGAATTCTACAAAAAAAACCTGAGAGTTTGTGAGAATAAGTTTTACAATAAATAAACTTTTATAAAAATACATTTTCTCTACATTGGTAATGACAACGTAATGTTCTCATGGTGAAATAATTCTTACTTTTAAATCTAAATGTGTTGTACTATACAAAGTTATCAATAAGTATAGTTTGTTTCAATCCCCTCCAATAAAATTTGAGGATACTGTGTACTGTACACTTACGTTCTATTCACTAGTAAAGGCTAGATATTATTGCTATTCTCCAGCGAGCTTTTAACTTTTATATTTAGCCAAAAATGTTTTGAGACCAATGTATTGACGACAATAAAGTTGTTCGTAACTTCAAACTCCAACATTTTATTACACTAATTTCTACATATTAGAATGGATTTGTAAGAAGATAATTTAGAGAAGAAAAAAAATGCATTGATTCTGCAACTTGGCCCGGAACAACCCAGCACAATTTCATTCTCACTTCGGCTGTTTTCAGATCATGGACGTCAAAAACAAAAGTGACACAACTAAAAATGGACGATTTTAAATGAAAACCACTATTGACCAGAGCAAATTTCAATTTACAATGTAAAATTAGACAAATCAGTAGAAAAAATTAGTTAAAATAGGAAATAGCAAACAACATAGTAACAGATTGGCATGCCGATAATTACATTTTTGTTTTTTAGGATTTACTGAAAAAGAAGCGTTTTTGAGGAATGTCGTTTTTTTATGTAACGAGCAATGTATAGTGAATGACCACATAGTCATTTAAACACGAAAAAAAAATTAGCAGACAGTAAATTCCAGTATACTCCTACACGCAGGAAGCAAAAAACAGCGCAAACAGATATTCATCTTGCTGCAGCAACGTGAACATTCATTACATTCACTATCTTACAGTTCATTCATTATCTTATCAGCGATCCATTTAATCCAATATTTCGCTTTTTCATACAATCATTTCAACTAAGCTAACGGTGTTGTAAATTTCTTAAGGTCTGGTTCACCTAAAGATATAAGCAGATCACCCTGTGTTTTGACAGGAGGCTACTGCCCTTTTAGGGATTCAATGGGCTTATATCATCATCATCATCATCATCATCAACATCATAAACGGTGTTGTGACTTATAGATACTTTTTCTCTAAGTGCGTCAATTCCTTTTCCACCCATTGCCACCCCAACGCAACATTATTCCAAAAATCACCTACGACACCCTCCTCATCCCAAGCGCTCCTGCACTGCAGGGTCCCACTCCACCCCGCCCCGCTCACGCGATGTGTGCGAGGGAGGCGGGGCAAGCCCAGGCGTGCTCCACGACGTCGCAAGCGTCGGCGGGCAGCACGCGGCGTGTGGCGCCTGCTGGCGCGGCAGTTTGCACTTTCAATTTGGGCAAGCGGCGTCCGCGGCAGCGCCCATCCGCCCGCCCGCCCGCCCGCCGCCCGCCCGCTCGCCCGCCGCCCGCCCGCTCGCCCGCGCCGGCTTCCGCCGACGAGATCCAATAGGCCTCCTCATCCATATCAATGAATCATAGAAAACCCCTATTAAATTTGTTATTTGATTCCTTTGCACGATTCTCATTTGAGAAGCTCATTCCGAAGACTCCCCCTCGCAGCGATCCCTTTACTAAATAAAGCAGGGCGAAGCAGGCGCTTCGTCCCCCGCCCCCAACTCCGGCCCGGCCCCGCCCCGCCCCGCCCCCCGGCCCCGCGCCCCCCGCCGCGCCTCCGCGTCTGCAATAAGCGGGGGCGCGACAGCGCGATGGGGCGCGGCGCGGGGGCGGGCGCGGCGCGCAGGCGCGGGGTGGAGGCGGGGGCGGGGGCGGCGGCGAGGGAAGTGTCTCTGTGCCAGCGCGTGGGCGGACCCGCGTTGTATGGGCGTGTGTTCGGGGGCGTGCGTAGTGCGCAGTGTGCGTAGGGGCGAGCACGGATGGGCGGGTGGGCGGGAGGATGGACGCGTGCGTCGGCGCGTGTGCGAGACGTCTGTGTATGTGCATGTGTGTGTGTGTGTGTTTGTGAGCGGGGTGGAGTCTGTGTGTGAGGCATGTGTGATGCAGTGACGCCCCAGAGCGCGGCACAAAGCCGGGCAAGTGCAACAGGAACTCATTAGTCCGAGGGTTCCCTGTCGACTGTATTTTAGTTAATGAGAAGTATTGTGTCTTGGTCGGATTCATCAATAAAACATGTTTGAATCAATGCAACGGTTTTTAATATTTTTCTTTTAAAAAACATAGTCAACATTTTATGTTAATTTTTAGAGGGAACATTAAATTCACGTTACATCTACAAACAGTAACAGGCATTTTACACAATATCCTCTCTATGCTGATAAAGCACGAACAAATTAATAGCAAAAATGTGGATTGGAAGGCAACGGAAAACGTATTACACCAGCAAGGTAAAGTGAGAAAGGAAAAGAAAGTATCGGAACTTGCATATACTGAGAAGATAGGTCAGAGGTCATTACAGAAGAGATTCTTAGAGATAAACATGTTTCTATTTTATCTTAATATTGTCAGTTTTCATTCATTAACTTCTACAAAATTGCAAAACTCTCTAAGAATTTTCCTCGGTCACGGCCGACGGTTTTAATCATGTTCATGCCGTGCCTACAAAACATTATATTTGTACAATATAAACTCGTATTTGTGTTTTTCTAGAACTAGTCTTTTTTGTTTCTCAACACTGCAAATCTTATTTGCTATTTATTTCTTCTTGCCATATTTAATTTTACTTATCTACGGGAGCGCGTGATTAAATTACGTGAGCAATCCTGTTCCGCGATTCAGTATCTTTTGTGTGTTCTTAAACTAGAAAGAATCCTTTCAGGCTCAATGTGGTCTTCGATTTAATTCAGTATAGCTGCACAAGAAGTTCCAGAAAAGAAGTAGAGAAAACTGATGTGTCTCCTTCGGGAACTTTAATCTGCAAAACTTTAAACTAGTTGCATTCACCACGTGCTTTCTATTCACAGCGAGCTTCGTAACACGTTAGTACAAGTAGAACAAGCAAACAATGCTAGTCCCGCCAACCCTTACAGAAAACTTCCAAGGGGACTTGGACGGCTATTATACACCTGCCACTGCGTCTCTACCTGGGTAACCTAGTTTTATCTGGAGCGAAGAGATGTTGGTAACTTCTCTGGGACGTTTTCGAGGCACGGAGACAGGTCCAATAACAGAAAAAGCTCAAAGAATTGTCCCGAAACTCCAGGCAAGGAAGCATATTCAGGTTCAGACTAGCCTCTCGAGCGTCGCAGAAAGGAAAGTACTACATCGCGTGTGAATTGCGTGCAAATCGGTGGCTTATGTAGGCCGCACAAGAGGTGCTTTGCATACTCCGAGTATATATGAATAGTTTATTTTGAAAACACCAGTTGATAGAAACAGTTGAGAAAAGGGAACACGGGGACGAGGTGTAAAAATTCTAGGAGCTGAAAGTTATAAAGAGGAATAAGGATATGTTCGGTTTCCCCTTTTTCCTTGATTGAAACAACGAATAACATTACGCGAAAGTTTAAATTTAAATGTTCATGAAGTATTGCGACGGTAGTTCTTTCTTGTTCATTTTTTTAACGAATTTTAAGAATTAATTGTAGTTAAATTTTTTCATTGTTCTAATTAACATACAAAAATATTAAACATTGCCTCAAATATGCTTAATATATATTAGTTTTCTAGGCTAATATCGAGACTGTGCTATGAAATATTGAGAATTCATGAAATGGACTACGTTACTTCTGAGTTTATTCTAAGCAGAACTCCTATCTCAAAAATATGATAATAAATTGATGGAAACAGTAATTTTGTGAATAACACTATCAAATAATAATCCTCCTTTTTCTCGAGGTAATAAGTTCACGTGCTGCACGATCAGGGATAAGAGCCAAAATCTACAGCTCAATTGCTGTAACGATTAGCTTCAATTAAATGGAACAAATATTTCTGATTATCAAATTGTGACAGAAACTTTCGTAACTACCTTTAATCATAATTCAACTTAATGTAGTATGAGAAGGAGGATTGAGATTCCAGAGCTTAAAAAAAAGGGAATATTGCACTTCTTACCCATACGTCACCTACAGTTTAAACGGTTTTTAATGTTATAGATAAAAATAAAATGATAAATTAAATAATTCAATGTTAATATAAATGAAATAAAAATTACTAGTCGCATTTCCTAGGAGCACATTTGTAAGATTACCAGAGTGTACATCTGCAAATAACCATCGCATTGTAGTACACGATTCGAAATAATGTGAAGCAACGACGCAACGTAGTGGACAGGTATGTTTGACGGTTACACGAAACATTACGCAATAGTGAACACGGGAAACGAGAATGGCAATATTGAAAGGCGTGTCGGCGTATGGACTTGCTCTATTAGGCGAAGAATCACACAAAATTAACACATATTAAACCATTTCAATTTGATCTGGTACGTTTTAGGAATGTTCTCTGTGCGAAAATTTCCGTTCACTCGTTCAATGTTTGGGTACGCCGCGGCGAATTGCCAAGGTCCTGTTTTTTTATTTTAAAAAAAAAAAAAAAAAAAAAAAAAAAAACTGGCCGTAGGCATTGCCCACGGCCAGTGCTATATGAGCCAACAAGCAACCGCAATAAAGTCTGACGCTGAATAATGAACTGCGACTGGAAATTAACGGAAAAAGAGGAAATAGGTATTGCCGATGTAGTTGAAAAAGAATCGGCATGGGAATGAGCGTACACCAATGTAGATACACTAACAAGTTTCAAATTCGTTGTAATTTTTTTTACATTCATAAGACTCAGCAAAATATTAGATTTGAAAAAAATATTTAAACACACACAAAACAAATTATTACTTTTTGAACTTCAGCCAAAGAACTTTAATGTAGAGAAAGAAGTCAGTCAGAAGTACATTTATCAGTTAACTTTTGAGAATGATAATAATTTAATTTTCTACGTGATACGATTAAATACTTATGTGCCACATTCTGTGTAATAAGCAGTTGAGTATCATGAAAACCTCCACTTCTGACCTCTCTAGTTACTGTAAACATATTTATAAACTATTTTATATTTTACTCTATAATTGATTTATGACATGAAAATGTAAACAAATTTACAGTCATTCAATAATTTGGAATAATCAACACTGAAAAAAAGAATGATTTTTGAAAGTTTAAAAAACACAAAGGTAGATGAGGAGCGAGTTATAAGGATTCTCGTCTTAGACTACGAATGAATGGGAAAGGCAGGGGAGTCAGGTTGCCACGAAGGTAATTACAGGAACCGTCACAAGCTATACATCCCAAACAAAGACACGCTGCAACATCGCGAGACGGCAGCCGACACTGCAACATCGCCTGCCCATCGGACGATCTCTACGAATTTAAAGCACTTCTTCATATTTTTGTCACATCAGCCAACAGGGAAATAACAACCAACAGCAGAACCCCACCCGCGTGATACAATCTCAACAGCAAAAGTCTAACCGTACACCTTGCGAATGAATTGGCAGATTGACTGTCAGGCTCGATTTTAATTCATTTCTGGAGCAACTGTAGTTAAGGCTGTTGTGAAGCTGCCTCCCTATATCTACGAATATTAGTGAGGTCCAAGACTGAGGGACGAAGGAATGACGGTCTTGTAGCGAGAACATCAACTTCAGGGAAAGAAAAAAGTAACGAGAAAACCTGATACAAACTCTTCCATTTTGTCCAGCACATTGATTGACCACTACTCAAACTCTAGTCCCAAGGGTAGTAGTTGAGTAATCTAACTCTACTGCACGAACTTCCGCACCCCAGGATAACACGACAGTAACGGCTATCAACTGCAACCCCTTCGAGCACCACATTTTCAATTACTCTGACATCCTAACGAGTAGAGAACGACCGCTACACCCACTCCGGTAACGCCATTAAGAACCTGTCAGGGTGAGCTCTGACGCGATTTTGATTCACTGCTATCATACAGTGTATAACCAAATATTATCACTGGTTTACAGCCAAATCTTTAAAGCCTATGTTTCAATACATAAAGAGCACCATTCACTCTCAGGCAAGGCTTACAAGCCTGGCTTGTACCCGCTGTAAATATATAACGCCACCCCATTGTTCCCATAGGATATTTCTCTAAAGGTGCATTGTTCCGGCAGGCTATAGATTTACAACCGACACAAGCTAGGCTTGCAATCCTCGCTTGGGAGTGGATGGGACCCTTGAAGATGCTTAGGATTATCAAAATTAATCGAAGATCGATGAGAAATTCTGAATTGACAGGAAGGGAAAATACTACGAAAAAACTTCAAGACCAAATCCAATAGATTTGATAAGGAATCAAAGCGCAAGGGTGTATACGACTTTTCGTCAAGTACCTAAGTCGCTTTAATTTTAGACGTCTTATTAAAAATACGGAGCAACGTGTAACACCGTAATACGAAAAGGAGTGGCAGAGGGAACGATACAATTCCGACAAACATTTCATCCACCTAATATTCCACCAGGAGGGGTCAACATTCAAACCGCAATCTCAAAGGTGGGAAGCAAGCAGGGGAGAGAATCTCATTGCGGATAACCGTTAACAAGCCCGCGACAACCAACCACAGCAGCCTCCTCAAGCGCGACAATCCCAATTACTCCGACCTTCTCCAACGACTAGAGAGAGCGACCGTCAGCGCCTCGCCCCGACCGAGCCTGCGCCAATAAGAAGGAGGTGGTGCCAACTCCCGGCCGGCGGCAACGACGACGACGGCGGCGGCGGCGGAGGCGGAGGCGGCGGCGGCGCGCACCTGGCGGAGAGCCGGCAGCGTCCCCGGCGTTCATTACCCTAACGCGCATCGATCCGCCGCAACGTTTAATTTGCGCTAATATTCCAGGTTCACCGAACACGGAGGCAGCACCGCCACCAGCACCGGAACGCCCGTTTCTGCCGCCGCCGCCGCCTCTGGCGCATGCCTGTCCGACGCGAGTGTGCGCTCCATTCATCTTAACGTAAACGGAATGTAATGCTAATTAAAGGATACAGGCAGACTAGACTCGGTGGTCAAGGAGGCAGCACACCGACTATTAAAAGCCAATTCGACGCGCGAAATTCTGTCTAAGAAAGGAGGTTTAGTGGCGCTATTCATTCTCAGACCTTGTGGTAGAATGTAAGTCATGGAACATGCAGATTATTATGTCGTACAATTTATTTTCTTTTGCAGGGTTACCATATGGATGATAGGTTATACGTTTTGGCCAAGTAATAACAAGGATTACGGGAGCACGTTGTTTGTTTTATCCTCGAACAGGTATTTATAAAAATTGTTATGATTTTGAGAGATGAATGACAAAATTATGAACGTGCTACAGTGCAATAAGATGTCGTTAATACATGTCGTGAAAGTTGTCGCTAATCCTCTACACAATCCAGAATATTGGCAGGGATTTAAATCGGAGAGTGAGAGTCCAAAAGCAAAGAAACTTCAATATCACAATTCTCCATAAAAACTTCTGAATGTTCTTTCAGCAGTGTCTTAATCAAACTCTCCTTACAATTTTCTGTAAAAGCGTTATTTCACGATAATAACCATATTCGTGGCAACGGAGTTGGGAAGGAAGAAGAAAAACAAGCTTGGTAGGATATGGGGCTTAAAAATTAATACTGAAAACAGCACGGGTTCCGGCACTTAATGACTCTGTACACTCGGAAGCGGAGGGGTTGTGGATTGGAAGGAGATGGGTTTTACTCACCAGGTAATTAGTGGTTAACTGCTGCGAATGTCTAGAAGAGAATACTGAGGTCCAGCTCTTTCAACTTTTTTGTTTCACTTGGAGAACCCGGTTAAGTGCAAAGTTAACGGAACTCTACTTGGGTCTGATTTCTATTTCGACAACTTTCCTCTTAAGACTGCACGTACGGTATTCAATGAGGGTACTTTTTGCCACATCGACACTGCTCAAAGAAACGAAAGAACTCATCATGAGATGCAGTTAACTCAATGCATCAGCATTAGAGAGTAATTTAATGATCATTTGACGTTCTAGATTTTTGAACAATAACTTGAGCTGCACTGGAATTTTGAAATTAGTTACGGTGCTGAAATAATTTAGTTCAAAAAGACGTTACTGCAGTTTTTGTATTTAGAATACCGAAAATTTAGCTGACAAGCGTGTGAACTCACGCACAACAACGGGAGTGTTGAACGTAACTAATCTCGTTTTTATTGCCAATACATGTAGTAACGCAGAAAAGATAAATCATATGTTCATATTTTTATTTTAGAGTTAGATCATACGATGAGTTTCGACTGGATGTTCTCAACCTCTCCCATGGTTCGTCTTTCATTTGCAAACGCGTTCTTTCATCATTAAACTTTTCAACATTTCTTAATTTTCCTTCTTTTCTATCTTTTTTGCCTCGTACTAACGTTTTAGTACGCAATTTAATTTAATAATGCCTTGACAACGCGCAAAGTTTTTGCACTCACTACATTCATAACAACACAACTCTTCTTTACACATCAATATTCCAAATTTCCCTTCAGATGATTACTCAATTTTTGTATAACATTTATGATGAGATTATCCTCAAATACACAAAAAATAAATTATTCCATTTTTTTCAGAGGCAAGCAGACCCAAATAATCGTTTCCCACACATCAAGCCCCCGCGCAAGCTCATGATCCCACACACTGATCTGTAGTTGGCGTCCACATGTAACAGGTAAAAGTAGCTTCGTTAACCGCCCACTAAATCTGGCCTCCGACTCCCAAGCTCCCCTCTCGAGTTTTCCCCCCTCGACACCACCAGCATGCCGTGCGTCGCAATCGACAGCACGGGAGGGGGCCCCGCAGGTACGTCGACGTGGAGGGGGCGTTGGGGCTACCACAACCCTCCCCACGCATTGCGTGTCTTAACACAGTTCTTTTTGCCCCTCCCTCCCTGCCGTAAGTTGCGAAGATAATGCCTGTAATGAAATTAACTTTAATGGAATGGAGTAGTGGTTCGGGGGCGGGAGGTGTATCCGCGGAGGCCGCGTGGGTGGGTGACGTGCGCTGGTCTGCACTGGACCCGAATACCCGCTTACACTAACACGAAACAAAGGAATAATCTACGAACAAGTAGGAGTTACAGAAACTTCAATTTGTGTAAAAGCACCAGTTGTGGTTACAGTTACGAACGTTTTCCCAGTATTCTGGAAATTCTTGGGCTACAGTATTAAATCCGTTATGTAAAACTCAATGAGCAATTAGAATATCTCTTTATGAATAGATGACTAGCCTACAAATGCACAAATTTTAATTTTTCTTTTTATTATTAATTTATTTTGTTTTAATAGTGGGCAATTGAAAATTGCAAAATTTTTGGTAGTGGACAGAGTCTTGATGTTCTACCCCCTGAACGTGCTTGAGACCAAGAAGGTCCAAAACAGTACAGGTTCACGTTACATTAATGCAATACCTATAATGTTGTCAGTTAATTCTTTAAATATAAAGTAAGCAAGAAGTAAATTATCTTCGTTCTGATCCTCACCACTACCAGCAAAAGCACCGCGTTCCGCTAGTTTCAAAACCGGCAGTGACCACTACTGATGCGGTGACCACCACTAATGTCATTAGACTAACTATTTAAAAGAACATAAATCTACGGTAATCGTTTACAAGTGGGTAAGACAAAAATAGCAACTCTTCAGAAGAAAAGTTTGAAGTTCCGAAGTGGTTCCAAATTTTTGTAATAATTATAGCAAATATCTTTTCTTATTTATCAAAAGAAATTTTTAAAATGGTCCCAAACATTTTGAAGGCATTTGGCAACTTTTAACTGTCTTTAATGTCCAATGTAGGTAGATGCCGGCCTTGAACAACGGACTACGGACCGCACGTGATGCTTCCTTTTCCAATTTGTTTCTATTCCCAATATTACGGTAAGGTCTCAGGCTGATTGTCACTTCCCCTATCCTATGAAAAAGAAACACGCTGGCCGTATTGCGAGAACAAGGAGAACAAGGACGTTGGCCAAGTCCCAAACCGGGTTTAGCGCAATCGTAAATAATGTGACGAATTGTTTAATTAGTGTTTTAATGAGCTGTCTATGAAAATCTTTGAAGCTACATGGCACTAGTACGTTACAAAATGGACAATGATCAATATGTTCCGTTGTGATTAGCTGCCTTGAGCAGCGCCTGTGAAATTGGGGACCGTTTGAAGTTCACATACATTATACGGAGTGGAAAAATGACATGCAGTAAAAAATGTGTTTTTGACATTACTGTACTACGTATAAACGAAAATGTTTGAGTAGTGGCTTGTAGTTACCATTCACATTCTTGAAGTATTATTTTGATGTAGTTCAAATATAATACCAAAATACTACCCTAAATATTGAAGTTTCACCCGGCATCTCTTTTCCTTGAACGCATTTTCTATTCCTAATACGTTTCGGCACGAAGTCTTACTTTAAACGTTGGTACAAATTGTTCCTTACTTTGTACTCACAGGGGTACATTTAACGTTAATACATTTTTTTCCTAGGGCTTTTATCCAGCCGACAGCCGGTTGCCCTTTACGTCCCGAAGGGACGCATATTCGACCATACACTAGACTAACACTTGCGAGCTCCTCTGATCTGGGGTCAGCAGAACGCGAGGCCCTCCGCGACAACACACACACATACAAAGTCAAGGGACAAACAGCCATGCCCAAGGCGGGACTCGAACCCGCGACCCTTCGGACCGAAGCGCTGAGTCGGTACTCGCTCTTAGCCACCTCGGCCATCCAGGTCGGCAACGTTAATACATATTTTATTAAATTTAAAATTATTGCTATTATTATCATTAAACATCTATTAATACATCTAATTTGTGTGTTCACGTAATAGACTTCGGTGGAGATTTTATCCAACAAAATGGCATAAGCATATTCTAATTCTCTTAGACTTTGTGATGAAGTTCCCCGTTGACTCACCCTGTGTGCCGTTGCCTCGCCCGTTTGTGTGGAGTTCCGTTGCGTGGCAACGCGCACTCGCGCTGTGCTATCGCAAGGGCTCGCCCAACTTCTTCGAAGGTTCCCCGAAGGAGTTGTTTGGTAAACGAGGTGTAAATCGTGCGAACGACAGGAAAAGAGTTGTTATGCGTATTATGGGGCCGATACCGCTTAGCCCTATCTGCCCGTGCCTCTTCCGTTCCCGTAACTAGCACAGGTTGCCTTTTGCCGCTCCGGTTCTTTCTTTTCCTTTTTGGTAAAGAAAATCTACACGAGGTGAAATGGATGGAATGTAGATGCAAATGTTGCGTAAATAACCGAGTAAATAAATAAATAAGTTTATAACCGAGTAAATTTGAGGAAGGAGGAATAAAGAATGTGCGTTGGTCTGATATCAAGAGGCATTTGTTAAATTTGATATTTGCTGATGATATCAGTCAGATATTTATTTTCACATATCCCCACCTAAAGAAAACACAAAAAATGTGTCAAGAAATGTATTTAAAGATAATTGCAGAAATATAAGCATGCTTAATATTATTTTTTGTTTGTGTTACTTATCGATAGTTTTAAGGAATTTTTCATAAACTTTAAATAATATTTATGGAGAATTAAAAAAAGTCTAAACATAATGAAAGGAAATGTTGGTGTGTGTTATAAATAATAATAAAAACTGAATTGAAAAGAAGTGATAAACTGCCAGTTATCCAGCTGGAAATAAACCACTCTGCTGCAAACACGCTAGTCCAATAACGACAAGCAAATAAATGTACAGGAATATAAATAACTAAACGACAAGTAAATAAAGGGAGTACAATAAATAATAAGCAAAGACAAATTTGTAATGCGCGTTAGCTACATGATTTCAAAATAATGTATAGAATTCATTCATATTAACTTCCTTTTTTGCCGATGAAAACCCACAGAGCGTTTCCACGTTTATCGCAAAATAAATATAAATATAAGGGCAAAATACACATAATGCAAAATCATCCTGAAGTGCGCGAGGATATTACGCGCAAATAAATTCATAGGCATATATACATCGACCAATTAAATTTCTTAAATTCGTTGGCTCCAAGAAGGAAGCTAATATCCGGAAGCAATTACGCGCGTAATCTTGCGTGGGTATTAAAGACACGCCCACTCTCAGAAAAGCGAATACTCGAGTTAATTGAACGCGAAATTCGTTGTCAGTGCACGAACCCCGGCCAGTTCACGAGGCGAACGCCGACGCGTGGTCGACCCGGCTGCCTGTCAAATGCAGGCATTCGCCGCCCCCCCTTTCCCCCCAGCCGTCCCGTTGCCGCCCTCCTTCCCTGCTATCGCTTGTCTCGCCGCCACTACCGCAGCCTCGAACTCCACTACCCGCATGATCCCCATGACCAGCAACCCTGTCGCCTCTGCGACTACACGTGGCAACCACTTCGGGCTACCCTCGCTACCTCAGCTGCCGCGGGTTTGCTCCTCTACAACTGCCATCAATCCGTGCTACACGTCGGATTTTGTTAGGTCCGAGTCGATAGAATATTTGACATTGTTTTCTCGCAGGTATCACATCGAAAGAATCGACGGTTTTGGTTAGTAAAATTATTAAAAATAAAAACATGATTAATAGTATGTATTTTAAATAAAATTAAGAATGTTGAACCTTAACTTAGTTTTATTATATTTTTAATTAATACAACTTTATTACTCAATAATAAACTTTTATTATTATTATTATTAATAATAATAATAATAATAATAATAATAATAATAACTACTTTTCGTTAACATATAAGGTGTATTTCAAGTTTCATGACTAAGCGGTATGATCGTTCAGAACAGTAATTAATAAAATACGTGAGAAGTCTTCAGAATACCGCCGAGGTCAGATGCAATTTGTTTGTATGATTAAGACATTGTCTAAATTTTGCTGTGATTACGTAAATTTTGCTGATGATAGTATGATGTCGATGTCACGATAAAGATTTATTATTTACTAGCTGACCCGGTGAACTCTGTTCCGCCTTAACAGCCGGTCCCATCTTTTTCTCGCGTCGCACTCACTGTGAGAAACTGTACTATCCTTGTTGCACTCGTGATAATAAAGCAATTGCAGATTTGTGTTTTTCTCTCAAACAAAGAAGAATTTAAAATAAAACGCTCTGATATTAAATAGATAATTAAAAAATCTATTACGTAGCAGACCGTTTTTTTGGAATTGATTTTTGTTTAAGAGAGAAATACAAAGCTGTATTCATAGGGACCGGCTGTTGAAGGCAATAAATAAGCAGATTTTGGAATTTATTAAGTTAAATTGTTTATTAGAAAATACAAATAAAAAATTAAGTAGATTAATCATTCATTATTGTTCCTGTATTTTAGTGCATAGGTTGCACTCTTCAGTTAAGTACCTTTACGCGAAAACATGCGAAATCACGCGAAAACGTGCGAAAACGTGCGAAAACGTGCGTTCCCACACAGGAACGCTGTCGAACGGGATAAATAGTATCCTATGTCCGTCTCCTGGCTCTAAGCTTCCTGCTCACCAATTTTCAGCCAAATCGGTACAGCCGTTCTTGAGTTATAAATAGTGTAACCAACACGACTTTCTTTTATATATATATATATATAGATTTATTTAACGTCAAAAACAGTTAAAAACCTGTGTGTGACGTGCTAAGGGAGAAGTATATTCTGTGTTCGTTTTCTTAATCCCGGGATCCCTACCCTTAGCCATGTACAAGTTTAATTCTAAACACAGAAGGAAATAAGCGTTTTTTGGCAAGAATTGATAAGAAAATATTCGCTCCGGTGTAATCAGAACTATTTGCAGACAAATCAGCTATAGTTTTGGACTATTATTTCTCATTGTGCCCTTTGTGAAGGAATAGACTTCCTCCCGCGACAACATGGAGAACGATTGGAATAAATATATTTCTAAATGAACTCTTGAGGATGTGCACAGATACCTAAGGTACATTTATGTCCAGAAGCAAAAGAAAGGCCCATCTCAGCCATCTCGTGTATTATATTGATGCCAAATTTCAAAATGACACATTTATTTTGACCTCAAGACTAGGTTCTCGAGCTCGGTAGTAGATATGAGGCTATTTCTTTTTCTCTCCGCAAAATCGTCTTCATCGGTGGTCGAAAAATAATTTTCGAAGTGCCGTAATCTACTGTCATTTTATCTCATGGCTGGATTCTCCAATTCTAGCGAGCTCAATTCCTTTACTTTCTGTTACATCGTAATTTTCAGTGATCGTCAAATTATGTACCAAATACATTATCTAGTTTTGTTAACATCAAGGCTAGAGTCTTCAGCTCGGTAATACTCGTAAAACTAAGGTCTCTCCTTCTTTCCTCCTCCTAAAAACGCATTCATCAGTTATCGATAGTTTTCGAAGTGCTGTCTGTAAAGTGCTCGACAAATTATGTGTTGTGGCATTATCTAGCGTTATTTTTATGCCAAAACAGGATATCGATGCTAGTACTAACAAGGGGAAAAACCGGTTCGATACTCGAAACGTAAAACATCACAAGCTTCCGGGCTCCGTCATTCTACCTGCGGGACCTCAGCCGTCTATAAACTGTATTCACTTTTAACACAGTTAGCCTGCAATATTTTGACATTTCGAAAACAATTTCCAAGTGCCATAATTCCACGTTATTTTGATCTCAGATGTGGGTTATCGAATTCATAAATGCTCGTGAGCTTGACAACGCATTCCTTTCTGCAAAGACTTATCCATCCACATTCACAACACGGACAACCACATCATTTCATCTGGCCTTTGCCACCATTCGCACAACCGCAGCGCACTTACTACCTCTCGCGTCCGCGGTGCCATCCTCCCCATCCACCGCAAAGCTTCCGCATCTCCTCTGCCCCCGCCCCTCCATCTCCCCCCGCCCCCGCCCCCGCCAGTGCGGCGGGCGCGCCCCTTTCCCTCCAAGAAATTGGAACCGACTTCCACATTACCTAAACAGAAGAGAACGATTCGTTTTGACTAACCCGAAAGCTTCATTTCGTTCCCCCGACCCCCGCTTATTGTTCTCCGGTCCCCCGAAGCTCGACGGACTCGTGTATACAGGCTGTCTGTATTTAATCACACGTAAGATGCCCTCTTTATGCTGTCACATGCAGCAGCGGCTGCTGGCGGCGCGCGGGCGCGGCGGGGGCGGGGGCGGGGGCAAGGGCGGGGGCGGGGCTCGTGAGGGACGCACGCCCTCGCCGCCCCCGGCCGTGCCTTTGCCGATGCGAAGGCGGCGCCGCTCTCCTGCCTCCAAGCTCCTTGTCGACTTGCTTGGCGGCCCGCGCGCCTGACGCTTCCAAATTAATTCCCAAGTGCCATAATCTCACTTTTGATCTCAAGGTTTAGCCAGCTCTATGCCGGGTGTCTCAAAAATAAATGTTGCAAACTTCTAAGACATGCAGAGGAGTAGATTGATCACCTTTCGTCAATGAACACGTGTCAAAACATCTCGTATAACGTTACACACGTGACGTTAGAATTGGTAAGCAACTCATTCTGCACTGGTGTTTGACAAGTACACGTTCTAATAAAGTCAAGGAGATTTCCTGTACCTACCAAACACCAACGTAAGATGAGTTGCCTACCAATCAGGAGTAAATCCCGTGTCCCGTGTAAATTAGCTACTGATTTCGCTCTACATGTTCACTGGCAAAAAATGATGACCTTTGACTCCCTACATAAATAAGAAGTTCGTAACATTTATTCTGAAACACACTGTAGCACTTATGGGTCTAACTCCCCTTTTTTATCTGTAAAAGCGTATTCAAAAGTGGTCGACAAATATATTTTAAGTGTTATAATCTCACTTTATTTTCGTATTGATTTTCAAAGAGCTTGTTACACTGACTAGTTTCTCTCTTTCTCTCTCTCTCTCTCTCTCTCTCTCTCTCTCTCTCTCTCTATCTATCTATCTATCTATCTATCTATCTATCTATCTATCTCTATCTCTATCTCTCTCTCTCTCTTTTTCGCCCTCTATAATCAATAACTCGCATTTTTTAACAGGATCGCGTAATAACATGTATTTCAAGAGATGATGGAGCATATTTGAGTAATTCTATATTAACAGTCTATTTTCTTTTATTGCAACTTGCTTTCTACATGAATTGAACTACGTTGATTACAATTTGCTATTCTACAACAAGACGGACTGGAAATATTTCTCGACCAACGTACAATCGGTTACATTCCATTCCATTTTATGCACAAACTTTCACGCATTTATATATTTTTGCTAAAATTGAGCGCTTTTACTTAATGTTCTACGGTTTTATGCTCCCTCATTTGTCACATAAAGTTTTCCGTTTTTTTGATAATAAACTAATTTATATAATAGAAAAATCAGTAGGACTCAAAATCGAAAATTAAAGCTAGAATACAAGTTCATCGGATGATAATAATAATAATAATAATAATAATAATAATAATAGTGTATATGTCATTTTTATCTCAAGTTAATTGTACTGCCTGTAATGTTCTTTCATCTGACGTCGTGTTTCAGATATTAGCTAACGAAAGTTGCTCAGAAAAAGCAGCAATAAATTGAATATCTCTTTCTGAAAACTCGCTAATCCTAAATTGAATATCTCTTTCTGAAAACTCGCTAATCCTTTTATGATTTTTTTTCATCCTTGTTCAAACCTTCACACTACTTCCGATGCTTGCGACGGGTACTTGTCCGTTCGCAGTGTTGACTGCAGGGCGGCTAAGAAAGAACATGACAAATTGCCACTTCGCGTGACGTAAGCTGGCGCATGCAGGCGTCGTTAAAACATAGATGGCGCTGATTTACACTCAGCGATTTCCTGGAGAAAAAAGATGCCACCACCAAGCTTTTACTAGAGCTCTCCTAGCTCGTAGAAACTGCACCGTGCGAGAATACTGCAAACGACGTGAGCGTGCAAGAATGCAAAGAGGTTGTAACTTTCAAGTGACGCTGGAAGATAAATGGGCACGTGACAAGAGCACGTAGAGACGTGTTTGCTTGAAAATGGAGATTTATTGTGCGAGTATTACGAAACGTTTCCTTTGTTTTACGATGAATGGAAGGGAAAGAGAACTTATTGACAGAAAAATGGGAGAGTATTACTGAAATTTTCTACTATGTTTTTCAAAGCATTCGAAGTAAGAATATGAGTTATCGTTTTCAACGAAGAACGAAGGAAATAATAGATTTGGGTTAGCATTAAATTCAGACAAAATCTACGCATCCAAACATTTTCCTCAGATGGAATTTACTCATTTTCTATCTCAAATGCCCTCTTACTAAATATGCACATTTATTTTGAGTGAGTGGGTATTTTGTGTTTCCGTGCGCGTCAACTACTCTGTCTCGAGAGTGTAGTGCGTCATCGATGAGCGTTTGCGGTATTCCTCCCCCCGCTGGATAATGCGATTCAGCGCCGATCCACATGTGGGCGAGGTTTCCCCTCCAGGTATCTCCCTCCAGCAGGACACCACTCCTCCCAAATAAGCTCTAAGATCCCGACGATACGTTTGTTGTTTTGTTTTTTTAAGGTATATTTCTTTTGAAGATATTATTGTTAGCTACCTTTTTGATTACACGATGCTCCTGGAGAGAAGTTCTCTTTGATCTGTACTTGTAAAACGATTGCAATATCGTCTCGAATATATCCAACGGAACAAGGGAAACACAAGGGGGAAATAAAGTGTGTCGTATGCAGACTCTTCATTTTAATGAGTGTTCCTGGAAAGAAAACGAGTCTATGATGTTACGGTACTGAGCATTCTACAACAGTTCGGAATATTTTTATGCAAACTTTTAACATTGTTTATTTTGTTCTCACACATTGGGTTGGTTTTCAAACTTAAAATACATTTGTTTGTAGTAGAATTTTATCCACGATCCCGGTATGGTTGATAAATTAATATACATGCACCGCGTAGAAAACGATCTTGAGACCGGGGGTTGTCTCTCACTGCGTAAGGAAATCGTTCCTCAAAACGGGCTTTCAGAGCGCGGGTTGGTGACAGTGAGTGGGTTCTTGACGGTATGCAATGATCAAATGATACTAAGGAAGAAGGAGCCCTGTGCGTGAAACACATTCGTAATCGAATAGAAGGAGCTATCACCGGTACTGAACGCACGGCGACATCACACTGCACGGCGAAGGGAATGTAGATCAGCGGCAACCGATGGTTATGGTGGGAGAACATTAGCCCATTCGTAACGCAATGAATCTGAGATGCTGTCTCCTAAGCCAGAGTCATCAACAAGCGCATATGGAACAGGAACGAAAGGGTAAGAAGAATACATTCTTATGGAACTTCAGCGTAGGTCACAGTACCGCCCCAGCCAAGACAATCTCTAACCTCGAAACGGTCTCCCGGGGTGTGTGGTAGTATAGTGCATGTAAGTGTGTAAAGGGACAAAATAAAACAAGGAGGAGGAATTGATCGTGCGCGGTCCGTGGCCCGTTTGTAAGGTTACTACTTCAGCATTCGCCTGGTGCTGATCGGAGAAGCCACGGAAAACTACCAATCAGAGCAGTCGGTCGCTTGCATTCTTCCCTAGACAACGGCTGAATTCCACACAGCTATCTCGCTAGTGACAAAAATCCGCCACCATCGGAACTCGAAACCTCGGACCTCTTGGTCAGAGTGGCTGCAGGGACAGTGGCAATGCTGGCTCTGAGCTCAATTCAGTGGGTATGCTTCGAGGGATCAACGCCAATGGGGAGAGAGGAACTCCTTACGAGGCTTCGCTTTTTTCCCCTCGTCGGCGTCGTCTAACACCCGAGGACGAATAAATGTGTGGTGATGGGCCCGCTTTCCGAGGATATTGCTGGCGGTCGTGAATGAACCTCCGAGAAAATGGTGATGACTGAGAAGGCGCCGATGGCATTCGTACGTATAGATTTGGATGCGAAAACCTCAGAGATGTCGATGTTAGAGGGAAAATGGTCGGGGAAATATGAAGGCGTTTTTGAGGGCGGGGTTGTTGTTAGTGGTATGTTCTTGGTATCTCAATGGATATGAGATAAAAAACACGAGAGAAGAAGAAGAAGAGAGAAAAGGGAAATACGTGACGATAAATAATTGAAGTAAGTAATAATGTACAGAATTGTAGCAGTACAGAAGAAAGAATCTTCTCAATAGGAAATAAAACGCTCAAATCGGGAACATCCATATTCTGAAATATGATTTCTGACATACGGCCTATTACGCCATAATGTAGTAACTCTGCGTTCGCAAATGAGTTTCAAAGCAAAATCCCATTACCGTTAGCTTGTTCATTCATGATTGCATATCATATCCCAAATCAAGTCTACTAATGATCACACGATTTTCAGAGATGACACAAAAGGGCGATGGTAGAATCGATAGTACGAAGAAAAGGGGTTGAAGTGCACATGCAAAAATACGAATTCAAGAGTTGGGTAAAAGACGGGCTTTGTAAAAGTAGGGAGCGGAAGATGGATGTACACCCTGTGAAAGCGAGAACGGATAAATGACTGGAAGTTGTCTTAGATATGATAATAGAAAAACGATGGATAACCGGGATCAGAAAACAGATTTCAATTTTGTGCCTTTAAGAGCAAGAGTCACATAAGTATAATTTCTTCCTCAGCTATTTTCATGCTCCAAGCTCTTATGTGATGTCGTCAGGTCTATCTTTTTACGTAGAAGTAAGTTTTGTCAGGGATTCTTCGCGACCATAATTACTACGTCTCTCACTTGTGTCTCGAGGCACCTTCTTCGACCTACAGAGATAACTCAAAACCATAGATTAGCAAGAACGACGGTGAAGGGTCATTGAAGACCAAAGACTCAGAAAAGGAAGTCAGAAGAGGTTGTGCAAGTGAAGGCAACAGAGGCGGTGAATGAAGACGGAGCGGATGTGATACACAGAGACAGAGTTAGAGCGAGACAGCAGCAAACGCGACGGCGCCAGCGATGGTGGGGTGTAAGGCCATTGGCAGAGGTGGGTGCAGCGACTGTGGTGGAGGCAGCGGTGAGGAGGAATCAAAGCTGTGATGACAATACAAGTAACGCAAGAAGGTGGTGACGAAGATAGTGATAGTGGGGGTGGCGGTGTTGGAGATCGTGGGGGAGGGCCGTGGGGGAAGCAACGTTGAAAGTGTCGGTGACGGTTTAAGCGGTGGTGAAGGCGACGGCTGAGACAGCGATGGAAGCAACGGTGGATTCGGTGACAAAGACGATTGTGAACAGGATGGTATTGTCGGTGTAGAAAACGAATGGCAGGAGGTGGGCAAATGCTAGAGCAAGTGCTAGGCTGCTTCGCGACTTAAACGGTGACGATGGAGGCAAGACTGGCGACGGCGGTGGTGACAGCGGCGGAGACGGGCCCTCCACTGCGGCCGGTGTCGACGAGGATCTCCCTCGGAAGAAGTAATCCCGAGCGAGGGTCGCCTCTTTTGATACCACGCGCGGCGCGGCGCGGCGCGGCGCTGCCCCGCCAGAAAGAACACCGCCACCCATTCGCAGAGGCGCCTGAGCTCGCCCCAACGCCCCCTCCCCCCGCAAGGCCGCCTTGTTCACAGCCGCCGGCGACACCGAGAAAAATCTTCAGCTCCGTGAAAAATAAAAAAAACCTCCTTCGTGCACGGTGGTGAGAGCCCGTGCCGCCTCAACGTCACACCAGGTGCGAGTTTCGAGTGCTTCTGCCACGGGCACGCACCCAGCTACACATTTGAGAGTTTTCGAAATTTTGTGTGTGTTTTTGAGAGGTGAGATTAACAAATTCGCATTTTTGTTTTCAGTGGAAAAAGGTGTTTCGGAAGTAAAATTGCCTCCAACAACTTTGGGTTCAAAAAGGTAACTACCGTTTTTCACAGCAAAATTACATTATTTATAACGTAAGCAGTAGCAAAATCTGTCTTTTGAAAACATACGGACGCTTGTTTTGCTTTTTAGTATTATAAACATTTAACTACCATCCACGTATCATATCAACAGGTCTTCGAAGAGTTTCACAATTTTCGTTTTCCTTCTATTTTGCTTTTAAACAATGCGCATTCTTTAAATGTACGTTAATGGTCTGGACTCGACAAGTTTTATATTAATATTTAGGCTAGATGATATTAAACTACTCCTATAGCATGTGAAAATGAACGTTTATTTTGTTGAAAGTTTAACTTTATATAATAAAATATTCGAGACATTTCCTACTGCACGGGTGCATAAGAATTAGCGATTTGAAACAAAAAAAGTTTAATTCATATTGTCAAATTATTGGTATTTTCCTCTTCAAATTTGCATTCCAATTTTCAAATACCTACGCATCATGATGAACTCGGTACTTAGCTGGGGAAAACACCTTTTCGAAATGTATTGGAATCTGAGCTCCTCGAATATTTTTGTCAGATTATTCCATTATAGTAGAAGTCCAGGTAATTACGCCGCTCTTCACCTCTTGGTGCGTGCCTTTTCTTCAGCTATGTTTTTTCAGTGCAATTACTCTCTCAAGGAGCTCCCCACACGACTTCATTTCATATAGACCAACTTCTAGATTTATTTCATTATTTCTTCGTACTTCTTAGTAAACAGAAAAGTATTTACATTTCGAGAAGGTGTATTTTAATATACCATATATATAATATAAACTCATAGAAATAGAAGTTCACGATACCTTAATATTTTCAAAACCCGGAAGAACGCTAACAAAAACTCTGTTCAATGTTCTGAAACGATTATTAGAATATTACGATACAAACAATTAGCGTTCTTAAAGATGAGATAAGGATTGTATTACTTCCCAGGTACTGCTGTCTACATTTCTGTACGTGTGAACCATATTGTCTTCCCTGCTCCACACTGAACAAGTCTTGAATGATGAAAAGTTCATGTAGCATACTCCAAAAATATAAAATGCTCATATCACATACTTAGGTTATTACACAAAAAATAGCGATTAAAAAACGAGGAAAATATGTTTACAAGATAAGGCCGTCATCATTAGAAATTTTAGCAAATCTTGTTCTTCTGGAAGAATGAGCCAGTAAAAGATTATCACTTGTGTGGAACATCTATAAAAACTATACAATAGTACGTTAAAATGCAGATCATGGTGAACTGCTTTATTTTTCCTCTCATATATAACTATCCTTCCCCGTTTTCATTAGGATCCTTTAAATCACTACTTCTCAGACATCCGTCTAGACTAATTACAGATTATAAACGTAATTTCAAAATGTTCAGAAGTTGGCCTCTCTACGTCCCTTCCAAGCGACGGGTCCATTCGCCAATGCTAATTAACTAGCACCAAAAAATGCCCACTGTCGAGATTCGAACTTCCTCCGCCACTTGGCGAACGGGCTACGCCGCGTCATCGGCTACCAGGGCCTGCGACGCCGCCGCCCCCTCCTGGTCTATTCACCGCAACATCTCGCCCAGTATTCCCGAGGAGCGCGCCTCTCTCCCAACAACCCTCTGCCGCCATCGTGCCCGATTCAAAGCTGCACTCTTCCCCGCCTCCCTCCGCGTCCCGCCCCGCCCCGACCGGCGCTCTCGCCACACCCCCCGCTCTCGCCCAGTTCATTTCGACTCTTCTTCTCCTCGCCCGCCCACCCGCCCGCTGCCCACCCACTCATCTCCCTTGCGCCCGATTCAATGCGACATTCCACCCCAGCGCCAGTCGCCCGCCCCGCCCCGTGCACGCCCCGCTCAGCCTCGCCGTCGCCCCTTCTTCTCCTCCTCCTCACCCCCTCCCCTCGCCGTCCGCCTCCTCTCGCAGTTCAATGCGACCGGATTAGCGCGCGTCGCGCCGCCGACGGAGGAAGACCTGTTGCGAGAGACGCGACGCCGGCGCCCAAAGAGGGTTTATTAAGCTGCCTATTTAACACAGGACCTTCCGCGCGCGCCCCTCTGTCACACACAGACGGGACTCGGCGGCGCCTGCCCGCCCCGGCGCGCCGCGCCGGGCCGCGCCACGCCACGCACAGCGCCCCGCCCGCGCCGGTCTGCGCTTCTCCTCTTCCTCGAATCTCCCTGTTTCTATTCGCTACGCCTCGTCCCCTCCTCTCCGCAATATCGCTTCCCTGTATGTCCCCGTTTCTTTGGGCTGTACCCCGCCTTCGTCCACTATTCCCCTCCTCATCCTCGCAACATCGCTTCCTTGGATCTCCCCGTTTCTTTCCGCACAACCCCGCCTTCATTCGTCACGTCCAGCCTTTTCTCCTCAAGCACGTGCCGGCTGCGATAGCTCAGCGACAGCACCGTTGCCTCTGCAGCATCGCTGAGCGGGAGGTCGCTGATGGGCTCTGCTCGGTAGTGTCACGGTGCTTGCGGAGACTCGTCGCCTCGCGACACCAGTTTTTCGTGGTTTCTCCGCTCAAATCCAGGCGAATGCTGGAGCAGTACCCTAACAAATGAAGCACGCGCGCTCTTTCCTTCATCATCCTTGTTCTCTCCCCTCCTGTTACACACACATACACACACGCTTACGTTATTGTACCACACACGTCTGTTGCTCAGTCGGGAGCTTAAAGCATGCCCCCCCTGGGGTAGATACCTGGAGAAAAACAGCAAACTGACGTGTAATTCAGCCCGTCTCACGCTCTAGCGTGGGAATAACATCGCCACTTACAGGGATATAATACGCAAAACACTTACGACACTAATGACCTCAGTAGTTGACGAGTTCGGAATCGATACTGACTCACTCATCAAACTTGCTTCCCAGCATATCCCTGTTCGTATTCGTTATGCTCTGCTTTCAACTGCATGGCCTCGTCTCTCAAGCTTCGCCTCGCATCTCCCTGCCATATTACGCTCCTTGCCGATACGAATCTTCACTAGCTCAACTCCTTTACTCCCCTTCGTTTCTCCTTGAATGACTTCGCTTCGCCTCAGCACCTCTCTGCATCACCCTACCCCTCTTTGCGTGTCACCGCCCACTTCTATTTTTTCTCCTTTGCTGCTTCGCTTATGTGTAGCCTGGCCACCATCTCCCTGTTTCAGCTCCTCTTCGCGTATATTGCAGGCCCTCGTCCCGCCACTGAACACCGCTCCGCCGCAGCTATGTACTCGACATCCAATCCCGCTTGCCTGGCGTGCCCTCTTCGTATTTTCAACAATGACGGCGCGGCCCTCCTCCCTGAGTTTGAATGTCACATCCCTCAACGTAGCGGTGACCTCGTCATTTTCGCCCGCTGCATTCGCTTGGCTTCAGTCTCTCGAGATACCTTCGCTTCCTGTGTAGCTCGTCTTTCAGGCCGCCGTGCTTACTTACTGTCTTCTACCAGTCACGTTGTCGCAGGTGCCTCTTCTCATTTTCTTCTCAATGTGTTTTCCAGCGTTTCTCTCCCATTGCCGTCGCATTCTTTGTCGCCGTTACTTAGTAGGTATCTTGTTTTTGACACTATCTTTCCACAGTTTTTATTCTGTTCTTGTTCAAATCGGCCTTTCTGCTCTCCGTCGCATAGGCCACTTGCGGACTCACTGTCACAATCCTGTTTGTTGGACCCACCTCGTTTCTGCCATCATCTCTTCACAATTCCATCTCGTTCTTGTCCTTTTCTCCCATGCTTTCTCTTTACCACTTTCTGTTCATAGATTTTTTGTCGCCCACTTTTCCGTACCATTTTGCTCTAAGCCGCATCCTTCCAACTTCAATCTGCTCTCTGCCTATTCCCTATTCGTTTCTCGCCGCGCTCTGTTTCTCGCATGCCACCTACAACCGCAACCCCCGTCTTCGCAACTTCACGTAGCCGCTATCCCGGCAGCTCCACCTCCCACCGCAGCCTCTTCCCAGAGACGTCGGGTGTCCCCTTCCCCTCTCTGCCCCTCAACCCACCACCCCTCTCCTCACCCCCGCCGCCGTTCGCCGCGCGCCGCGTTCAAGCAAGACAATCCCGCTCCAGCACCTGGCCTCCGCTGCCAACACCCGCGCCCTGCCCTGCATACCAAGGCCGCTCTATCACGCGCCACCTCGCCGCGCGACGCACGCTGCACAATAGCAATCCACGAACACCTTCGCAGCCGCCGACGCCGCGCCGGGTTTCCACCGCAGCGACCTCGCGCCACGAGCCAATCTCTTCTTGCTGTCATCACCTGTGCATTCAATTCCCTCTCGCCCTGGCACACCCACCCAGCTGCGTTTGACTAGCCCCGTGGAAGTCCTGCCGGAAGCTACGAGATAGAGTCCCTGTTGGCGCCTTTTCTATTCCTCCTCAACACTTCTGCTATGGCTTCTACTCTCCATCTTTTTCTTCTCCTTCGGTATATTAATAACAGTAATAACAATAATAGTAATAATAATAATAACAATGGATAAATTAATGGAACAAATCTTGATATTTTGCTTCTGAGCAACAATGAAATGATAGGAAACTACTCGTACGAAAGAAGACTTTTTTTTTCAAGGAAACTTTCGCTTTCGTGATACACCAATCTATTGTATTCGCTGCAAAAGCACTCGTGAAAGGAATTCTTTAGAAGTGGAAAATTCATACAACAGGATGAATATTGCATATATCAAATAATAATTTCATAAATTTGACTTTATTGTTTTACTACGGGCTCTTACTACTGGTGTCCATCCAGTGCTGTAAAATCGGAACTGGAGATGTCTTCATATAATATAACTAGACCACGTTTACTTCCCCGGTTAACAGGGTTCAGCGACAAAAGAATCTCTTTCTCATGCGATAACAGCATTCCGCTCGATCTATTCGGTTCACGAAAGGTCAGGAATGCAACGGTCCAGGTTGGCACCGCCGTCACAGCGACAGCAACGGCGACGGAGTCGACGGCGGCGTCGGCGACCGACGAGAAACACGCAGGGAGTTGAAGAAGGCGCGCGGCAGAGGTAATGAAATTGAAAAACAGCTCCGCGACAGCGTTGGCGGAGCGGAGGTGGTCGGGGGGAGGGGAGCGGGGGAGTGCAAGACGGGAACGGCGCTGCGGAGGCCGGCGGCGGAGGTGGAGGCGCGCGCGGTTGCAGAGGCACTGTGCGGCGCGGGTGGGGTGCGGGCGGTGAGGGGGCGGGGCGGCAACCAAGTAAAACACAAAGGGAAGATTAAGAGATCAAATGTCGGAAACGAGAGAGGAGGATTATAACGGGAGGTAGGGAGGCGCTTGGCGCGGAGGCGAACCGACGCGAAGGCGAAGGTGGGGGCGGGGCGGGAGGCGGGGGCGGGGCCGGGCGGCAGGGTACGCGACAAAGCGCGCGGCGGGCTCGCCTGAGAAGGGGACGGGCCACCGCGGTGGATACCCCTCCCCCTACCTCCTCCGTCGCGTCCCCTCCTCCCTCGCAGAAGAAACTGAGCGCGCCGTGAGTCTCGATGAAAGAATCGATCGCGAACAACTGAACGTAATGAACATTTCAAAAGATGCGTAAGTTTCGCGTGAGGACGGGGGGAAGGGAAAAAGAAGCGGGAGGGCGGAAAGGAAGTAAACGGCTCCGCCCCCTGCCACCCCCCTTCTCTTGGAGGATGACGTCAGGTTAATTCCTGCGATTCTGACCTCTTTTTTCCCTTCGTCTGCAGCGGCGGACCTGACCCTCTTTAAAATTTTGTGACGCGTGATACGCCAGACAGTTCAACTTGTGAAACAACGACAAAACTGTGTGGAACTAATCACATTAAATATAGAAACAACGAGGACCCAACAAGCTGCACCGACAAAATTCCCCTACGGCTGTCTGACTCGATTGTGTCACATTTGCTCGACATTTTCCTACATCCAGCAGATCAATGTTGGTAATGTTGGAGATGAGATTTTCATACGGAAAAAGAGCAGAGAAAGGGATATTGAAATCGAATCGAAGAATACACGTAAGTTTTCAACGTCTCAAGAATTATCAGGATGTCCGCCTTGCCTTCACTGAAAGTAATGCGAGTCATTTTATTGAGGCGCTCCATTTGAAATGCAAACACTCTTTTCAGCCTCTGCTGATCTGCTGCGCTTTGCGGGACTTAGAACTCTGTGGAAATTGGTCGTCGCCATTATGTTCGGTTGACATTCGCAAACGCTAAGCGTTGTTCAGCAGAACTCTCATCGGACGAACTGATCGCTTCCACTTCACGGTGTGCTCAGAAGAAGGGTCTCGGATTTCAATTACGCCTTCGTAGTTCCCTGAATGCAATGTTTCCCCAGCAATACGATTTCTAAGCTCCTACGTAACATTTAGCGTATATGTAGGGTTTAAAGAAGTTCTGAAGTTATTCGTCGTTTATTTCCTTTTATACAGAAATGACAAAGTTTCATTTCGCTAAGTCATATCCATCTATTTTTTTTATATTCCCGCAACCAGGGCAGGCGCAGTTTCTATTGAGGCCACGCGAAATACTTCAAGGTAAGTTCTGGGAAAACCAAATTGATAGAAGGGGTACCGTCAACAACCGTTCAACGTGAAACGCTTGTACTAAACTGTTCTCACTCGTTCAGGCAAATATTACTTCACTTCATATATTTTCGAATAACTAATTAATGGATAATATCCGCGAGATCGTTCTTGTTTCTAGCCAACAGAGACTTTCTTCATTTTCTGTTGGTTTCATCTGCTGGATTTTCAGTACAATCTCTTTGGGTTAGTTCTCGAGAACTCGTAGCCAACTCCCCTCGAGTGAATTTTTATGTCCATAGAGCCCTCTATCTAGCTCGTAGGGCAGGCCTGGAATAAAGCGAAAACGTCATCTCACTGATTCGCCTTGCAAGTTGTTATTTACGAAAGAAAATGGAGAAGAGAGACAGCCACTGCCGAGTATCATTGTGAACGTAACGAGTAAGTCAACTAACCAAAATTGTTCAGCTTTTATTGACACCGAGCAGTTACAACCAAATATTTACAAAGATTTTTTTCTGTGCATGTGAGCAAATTCTTAATGAGAATATTTTTAAATACATAAAACTAAACGTGATGGTTTAAACGCTAATTACACAAAAAAGCACTTTTCTTCAGACCTTTACTTGTATCTGAAGTTACTAGTTAGAGGAGCTTTGCTTGAAATATCCATCTCTTCCATGCAATCGAATGAAAAACTTCTGTCACGGATTAAATGAAAGCCTGATACGGAAATTAATTTAACGAAAGAAGAGATGTGATAAATAATATTTTTCTCCTTCATTCATGCGTAGTTTATGCGTTATCGGTTTGCAATAGAAAAAATTAATTCATTAATAATTCAATGACAAACCTCAATCTGAATTTCCTATTTTGGAGATACAATAAACACTGGTCTGCATACGACAGGTCGTTATGACAGGTAATGTGATATCACAAGCCCCGGCAAGATTATCACGCCGCAAAAAACTCACTGCAGGGAAAACAGACAAAACAAAACAGCCTACACCATGAAAAATTTTAATAATGTACTTTAATTTATCGAATTCGATAAACAAATTTATTATAATAATGTGCGAATAAATATCGAAGTTTAGTGTACACTTGCTTGTTGATTCTGTGAGTATTAAATATTGACTCATCAAAGAACACACCGCTATATTACGTACAACGTAATGAATTTCATATTATTCACCACCGCGATCGCCCAGTAATCAAATGTGTATCCACCTGCTCTGTGGA
The DNA here is from genome assembly GCA_011170035.1 of Teleogryllus occipitalis. NCBI lineage: Eukaryota > Metazoa > Arthropoda > Insecta > Orthoptera > Gryllidae > Teleogryllus > Teleogryllus occipitalis. The sequence continues at coordinate 158,842 of BLKR01001198.1, read as the reverse complement.
CTTCCGAGTGACGGTTTTGGTCCCTGGCTTCGCAAATGGAACTGCGGCCCCCTTGCAATTCTCATTTCGTAGTCAAATAAAGGAAAAGGTGACTGTCGCTGAGCAGAACCACTCTCATCGCAGATTAACCTGGGTTCGCTCGTGTGTAATGCTACCGTCGCCCGTCGCTGTTGCTTCAAACCCGACAGCAGATTCTCCCAGCTTTGCCACGTAGCTCGAACACGCGTTTCTACCGTCGCTCCTTAATACTATTTACATCACACACGCGGATGTAAGACCCTCGCTTCGTGTTCATCTCCACTCCTCAAGCCGGCGTCGTTACTGCCGCCATCAGAATCCCACCGCTCCATCCGCCTTCATCTCCACGCTGAACTTTAGATTCTACTCCCCAACTTGTGCAGATTGGTCTTTCTTTGTCTTCTTCCTTTCGTCTCTCCGTCAACTTACCTCGTATATTTTTTTGTTATTACAAATTTCATGGCGTAATAGCTTCAGTTTCAATTGCCATTTTGAGTGGGTGTTCTTTGTTACTCCGATTTCATATTTTCTACCCTGTACCTTTGGGAGGGTGTGATCCAAACATTTCACCCATCGGAGCATAAAGAAGTGTTTTGATACGCTCAGGATAGGTGTTTTTTCGTTGAAAAGCTTCAAAAACATTAATACAGAAATTAAAATCTAGAAAATATGGAATTCAAGGAAGTCTCTGGATAATGTGTATCTGTCGAGTATCGACAACGAAAAGTCGAGAATTCCACCCTGTAAGAACCCTTTTGAGCGCGACGGCGCCTTGCCGCTTCCTTTCGCAGCCGCTGCTCTCGTTGCCGCCTTCGCAGCCTGCGATTTCGGCGACCTCACTCGCGGCGCTGCCTCTACCTCCGATCCGCCCCCGCCGCAGCCCCATCCCTGGTCCGCTCCTCCCCGTCTCCGCCACATCCCCGCTCCTACCCTCGCCCTGCCACGCCACGTCTCCGCCACATCTCTGCCCCGCCTTCCGGCCCGCCCTCCCGCGCCGCGCCCCTCCCTGCCTCGCCGCCTGCGCATTTGTTCCCTTCTCGCCGGTTAATTTTCGTTCTCCGCGCGCATCTGCGCTCCGCATCTGTCATATCGCTCGTCTCGCGGGGGAGAGCACCGGGCCGAGGTGAAAGCAGGGGTGGAGGCAACGGCAGGAGCGGGGGCGGGGAACGACGGCGCGGAGGGATCCGACGGAGGGAGGCGCCAACGCAGTGATACGACACGGCCATCTCGACACGTGGTTGCTCGACGACAAGCTCGGTAGCGAAGGGCTGGCTACAGGAAAATGGTTACTTTCCCCCGGGTTCCTTCCTCGCTGTTACCGCAATATGGTTAGGGGAGAGCTAATCCGTGGGCCACGGAATATCGGTTCCCTGCGGCATACTGGTTTGCCGAGACAATGTTCGTGTGAGGCAAAGGAAGTTTAGGGATGAAAAATTACAATGAAACACGACTATAACAACAACAACAACAATAATAATAATAATAATAATAATAATAATAATAATAATAATAATAATAATTTTTTATCTATTAGGATTATTCTTAGTTCCCTTGGAATTGGAAATTTTAACTCATGCAGGACCTAACTTATGTTCTCGCAAATATATAAGAATTCGCCCTTTGTACACTTTGGATAACAATGTAGTGCTATGCTAGGAACTCGCCAACACACTACACGAGAGCAGAATTGCAAATACTGGTTCTGAAACGTAAATATTCATTGTAATACAGATATTGAAATATTTATATATTGTTTCAAACAATAATATTTATTTTTTGTGTCAAATGTTAAAGTGGCCATCTGATTCCATCTTGATCAGTGCAGTTCCATTTTGTGCAATTTTACCTTGATCCATAGAACAAATGTTGCGATTGCCTTCTGATTTAATGTAGCTCTTTTCTCATCCTCAACGTCATATATTTTCTATTTTACGTTAAAAATATATAAACCTCTGTCTGGACCAAATTTGGAACTCGCGACCTTCAGAACTGACAGGACAATTTGAACGGGTGGTCGTCTGCTCGGTGGAACATTATATTTTGTTATTCTAGAGCTTTTACTGGAAAGTTATTACATTTTTCTGTATCGCATGTGAACCAATTACTTGTGTTTAATTCATACTTTCAAGTAATAAGACGGAAACATATCTAAAAACAAGTCAGGGAACTTTGAATGCATTTGTATGAATGTTATATTTATGTCTTTCTTTTAACTTCTAATACCTCATTTAATCAAAAAATGCCATTATTCTTTGTTTAATTTTCTCGGCTTATGCAAAATGCAAAAAATACAGAGAGCAAATCATAGTGCAGCACTTTTAGAGTAGATCAACTAACGCAAAATGACCGGAATAAAAAAGGAAAAAACGCAGGCCACTTTGATTAAAAAAAGTACATCGTTATAAAATCGGATCGATAGCACTTCCCTGAAATGAACTTTCCAGTAATAAAAAACTAAGGATCTGCGTAATGTGAACATGATGGCTACATTTACATTCTCTTCAGGCGAAAAAAAAGCCTAAATATACTTGAAGGGGCATGTGACAAATCACACATTTTTCTACTATATGAGAGATGCATTGATACTATATATTGTTTAAATACATGGATAAATATATGGTGTATTTCAAATGAAAGCAAACATTTTTCCTTTAAACTTTTAGCTTGAATAAAGTAAAAAGCACTTAAAAATAAGATGTAATTTGTTTTTCATTGAAACCTATAGTTTTAGAAATTTGTATATCCGAATCTCGGGTGCGTTATGTGCTTCTATCATATCAGCAGAAGACTGAAGAACTAGCAGGACACAACTTGCAGTACTATATTACACATAAGTTTCAAACAACACGAGATAGTATGTGCTATTTTATGTGCACTAGTTTATGTTTAATGTTCTGTATTGGCCTGGACACGAAAGGAAAATAATAAACAACTTCAATATTCAACGGTTTCAACATTATCTATAATAGATATATCCGTAAGTATCGATACCTTTAATCAATGTATCGAGGGCATGGACGTAACGGTTTCAGTACATCGCGTTACCGAGATATTGGATGTATCGATGTGTGGACAAGAAGTTGCCGTGCGCGCCTCGCCCGGGAAGCCGCTCGTGCGAGGAATCTATTTTGAACGCGCTTCGTTATCGGCACTGATGTGTAAACAATTATCCCGCAGCGGAAATTCCTCCTCCGGCGATGCTTCGACAAAAGGGCAAAAACGACCACAATTAGCCGTGAATTTGCTCGGCGCAGTTTGCAAACACGTGGGTGCCGGGAGGCCTCGTAAATACGATGAGCCCCTCTGCAAGCTTCCCGAACTCCCTGTGTCGGCAGAGGAAAGAATCCAAGATTTTAAACCAGCTTATCACACTACAACCGTTATTTATATATTAATGTCAGAAGATGAATGATTACGAAAGACCGGCTTATCATCCCAGGCGGAGACGATGATGGCAAAAAATGCGAATCTGAAATTATTATTTTTCGCTGAAAGTACATAGAATTATTTTTTACACAATCATCTCCAGGTGAAGTGTTGTATAGTAAGAAAAAATTGTCGTTTTCAGAAATAATAGTCAGTGAAAAGCATAAAGATATTGACAATAGTGTTGTTTATTTTTAAGAACGAGTCGATAGTCTAACAGATGACATCTTGCAATTATTCTTTTATTATTTAAGCTGCAATAACAGAGAAGTGGTGGAGCATAGAAATGCAGAGATATAAAAGAAATTACGTCATTTAATAACCCAAAGAAATGTTCAGTATTTAACAAATATTCTAAATTAAACTTTACTGAAATCAATTAACTTTCGAAACAAAGTTGGATATTATCGAAATTAAATTAACAAGTAAGTTATTTTTTCATGTGTTGTTTGTTGGCTAATGTTGGTGACGGCATAGCCCTATTCTGCTGCAATGTATTTTTCGACCTTGACCGTAAATGAACGTGATCTGTTCAACAAACATTTCGTTTAATGAACGATTCGTAAAAACATTAGATCTGAGTGAACACAGAGTATTCATAATATTCTAACTTTTATATTTTTAGTAAATCTTCTCTGTTCCCAAAAAGACATACATTAACGTGGCAAACATTTAATAGTTAAAATAATTAATGAGACATTTCTAATTAATAAATAACATTATAAAAACATACGAGATGGAATTTTGAATCAACTATCGTTCAATGAAAAGTGATTAATCAAAAAGAAACTACTCAAACAACTATCCGATGCTAAAAGAAAGAAACGTAGATATTGTGTAACATGTAGCATTCCACAATCCATAAAATGTTTGAAAATTTAAAATATATTTGAAGAAAATATTTTAATTAGGCAAGCGACATACCCCCGGTGGGTGAGGTCGAGGAGAACGGACCTCTGATCGGTCGTGCATTTCGACGTGTGTGCACATGAGCTCTTGTGTGCGTGCACTGGAATGTGTGGGGTGGCGGGCGCCACGCGGGGCCCATTGTGAAGCGACCGATGGCCGACGCCCCCTGGGCTGAAAACGAGACCGCCTGCTGCGAGCCCTCGCGAATGCTCACCAACGATGTGGTTGGCGGCTGGTCTTTGTAATTCTGATTTCGAATACCTGGCCTGCCTGCGTCACCAAAGTTTGAGTTATTATAGATGTATCAGAATAAATGTTACAAACTTCTAGGGCATGTGAAGGGGTAAATTGATTGATTATTTCGTGTTTCCAAGCGCGTCAACGACTGTTGTGGTTACTTTCGTAAGTGTAATGCATATTTTTATCACCTGAGGTGGCGATGTTCTTCTTTCGCTGGATGGTGAGATCTGGCACCGACCTATACTTTGGATTGCGGAGTTTGCCTCGTCCAGATATCTCCCTGCACTGTTTCAACCGGGACAAGCTCTAAGCTCCCCACTGGTCTGATATTAATGGTAGTGTAGTGCACGTGTGTATCTATGTAAGGGGCGGGATAGGACAAGGAAGAGGAAGGAGAGATCGCGCGCGGTTCGTAGCCCTTTTGTTGGGGTACTCCTCTTGTATTCGTCTGGTGTTGATGAAAGAAACCACAGAAAACTACCGATCAGAGAAACCGGTCGCTATAATTCTCCTCCAGACAGCGACTGATTTCGACGTAGCTATCTAGTTGGTGTAGAAAATCCTACTACTATTGGGATTCCAACCCTAAGTCCTCCCTGACAGACACTGCAGTTCATCAGTTGATGCCCTGAGACACCTCATCTGGTGTGAGGGGATGAAGATGACCATTTTTGCCGATGATAGGATTATCATGGAAATTATCAAACAGGTTTTCAGAACAAATATTAAAAAGTACTAGAGCATGTAGTTCCAGCTAACGAAGTAACATATGAAACATTTGCCCCTAGTAGGCAATTAATCGTGAGTAAGTGTTTAGACTGGTACAGGTTTTGACACAGTCAATGAAATTCGTACTTATCGAACAATAATGCAAGATCAACTGAATACCTATCAAGGACAAAAGTAACATGTGGAACTTCGTTATTTCAGATATCCCACAGTGAGCTAGTTGGCGAAAGGTGATGATCTTCCATTCTCCTACTTGCTCTAAACGTTTGTAACATTTATTATAAGACACTATTGTTGTGTAGGATACGTCTGCTCTGCATGTTTCTTTGTAGAATACATTCAAGATTCGGAAGGTGTGTGTACAATTTCAATCAATGAGGACCCTTTCAGGATCACCAATGTGAGTATGGAAGAATTCAGACCACCTACTATAATATTAGCAGTGATATACGCAGAAGTATTTATGGATGGTATCCTGTTGAGAATTTATAAACACAAGAAGTAGAGTATTTAATATCTTGATAATGTTAAAAGTGTTGTTTCCCTGATATATGGATCATGATTTCCCTCTATATTTTTACTCGTATTTATGTTATGAATGCATATTCTATGTTAGTTTTTTAAAGACATTTTGTTTTTATTTACTTTTGACTTATGTCGTTTTACAGACTGCGATGTTATAGTGCTACGTTTGAGAGACATTCATACTTGGGGTTGGCTAACTCACTTGAAGGAGATATGTTCTAAAAATGCGAGGGCGACAAGTGGAGGTTAGGCAACCCACCGACACGTCATGTAAGTTTCCAATTGCTTGTATATATGTCGCACAGTTGACATTATCACATCAGCGGCTCAGGAAATAGGGATTAACTCGATGAATGAGAGGGTGTCGCCTGAGCGACAGGCAATTTGCCATACGGGAGCGTCAAGGGTGTAGTCTCGAGGGGCATGGAAACCCAAATTCACCTCGCTAGTCGCACCACAATCAGGCCTCATGGGCTGTTATGACTGTGGCAAATGATGTGTAGAGCGTGCATAAATTTTACTTTCTACAATAGTACAGTACACAAAGTTCTCTTTTGTCATTAATTGAATAAGTAAGTAAATAAATAGAGAATCATCTTCCCAGGGATATTGCAGTATTTTCGATACTTTCTGTACTCGTACGTTTATTTTCAATATTTTCTGTATCGGTATCGATAGAGCTGAATTGATAATAACGTAGTATTTATCAATCGACAAATCGATTGCTCCAAGCGTGTTAAGATATCAAGTATAATATTTCTTCCTATTCTGGTTCTTCATTTCGCTATTTTTTAGAGTCGTCTCTACAAATAAGAAAAACTATTATCCACTTATATAATACAGAGATGGTTTATAAAAAATACAAACAAATTCATTAAAAATACCTTGAAACATGACTGAAATTCATACAATCGTGTAATTTGTTCTCGTGTATCATTTTCACTGGAATCGAAAGTATTTATGCTTCATGTTCGATAATATCGACATTGCGATACTTAAGTTATTTTGTGTCATTATCAAATTTCATATCAATTCAAGTATCGCAACATTCCTACAACTTGCTGCATTCTGCTTCGCTGGGGGGCAGGTACTTCAGAAACATTTTGAATACCTGGAAATATTTTTAATTTACTAGTCCTGACACACAATCATATCTGCAGCGTCAGATGGGGAGCGAAGTGGTGCGGGAGCTCTGAAAGAACCGCCGCGCGCTGTCCGGCGTCAACGCGCACACCACAGACCATTTTTTGCCGCGTCGGAGCGTGCAAGCAACTTCATTCGCGCGGGCATGTCAATAATATCACAATATGTTGGGGAGCGACTCCCTCGTACAACCCTCTGCATTGTCTCGAAGACGGTCGACGAAAAACGCCACCCAGCCAGCTATCGACACGTCCGCAAAGAGGGGAGCAGGGGGGAGCCTGTCTTCTCGAAGGGCATGGAACGAAGCGGAGGGATTGGAACGGGACAGGAATACGCGCTGCGAGGATATGGGGATACTGAAGTAAGGATGGAGCTGACTGAGCACAAAGATGATTCTCGCGGGAAGGAGGGAATATGTTTGCGGAGAAGCTGTGATTAGGCAGAAAAAAACTGGAATAACGGAGGCGATAATATCAACATAAGGTGTACGAAAACGAGCAAAGAGACGTAATTCAGAGAAAGAAGCGGAAGTAGATAATATACGTCGAAGAGAAACAATCTCATATTAGTATTAACTGGAGCAGAAAGATGCAATCTCCGAATGTTGCAAAAACTGCAATTCAGTAGGTATAATATGGAAAGCAACATGGAAAACGTGGACGGAAAGCAACGTGAATGGAAAGATGGAAAACAACGTGGATTGATCGAAAACTTTGAGAAAGATCCCGAAAAACAAGAAAAAAACGAATCGTGAAGCATTACAATTGACGAGGAACAAGAGAAATAGGAAAAGAACAATACAGAGAAGAGGGGAAAAGCAAACAGAAAATGCGGGCCAAGCGCCGATAAATGAACAGTACGAATACACAGAGAAAACGGAAAGAATGAGAGTGGGGATCATTGAGCAGAGTAAAATGTTAGGCGAAAGAGGAGCGGAATGAGAAATATGCAAGATAACAGGGAAAAGGGGAGTGCGAGAAAAAACGAGGAGCGGGGAGAGAGATGGGGTATACGAGCGGCGAGCCGCATTCAGGAGCAGCGTACGCCGAGAAAATGCTAGGAGCGGGGAGCAGGGAGCGCGCTGCGGGGAGCGGGCAGCGGGGAGGCGGAGTCGTTCGTTAGCGGGTGCGCCGACGTCGGCGGCTATTGCGCAGATCGCAAAAAAGAAGACGAAACAAAAGCCCCGAACGCGCGATGAGATCGGGGCGGGGCGGAGCGGAGCGGGAGAGGGAGGGGGAAGGCGGGGCGGGCGGGGAGCGAAGGGGGGGGGCGGAGCTCCAGCGGCGCGCGCCGGACGTTCTCAAGGTGTTCACGATTCTATTTCCAAGCGGGACTGGCCGCGGGTGATAAGCACGCGGCGGCCGGGGGAGCAGACGGGGAACGGGGGAGACGGGTGGTGGGGCGGGGAGAGGAGGGGAGGGGGTGCGAATAGCCATCGCCGGCGTAAAACACAAAAAGTGCCGTGGCGCCGATGGGGACGCGGCGAGGCGGGGACGGGGACGAGGACGAGGCAGGCGCGGCGGCATCCAGGGTGCGGGTGCAGGCAGGGGAGTTTTGGGGAGGGGCGAGGCGGGGCGGGCCGGGGGGGGGGCGACGCGGTGTGAACGCGTGCGACTCGCGATAAGAGTGACGGCGTGAAACAGGCGCGGCCGCCGCCCGGCCCAGTTTGTTTGTTTTCCGTTAAAGAGTGGGGAGCGGGGTGGGGAGCGGGAGCGGAGCGGGAGCGGAGCGGAGTTTGGGGATCTGGGGTTGTGCGGAGCCGCGCCAGAGCGGAGAGATGCCGCAAGTTGCGGGGCGGGGGAGGGCGGGGAGTGCAGAGTGAACGAGCGGCGAAGTGGCGGGGACTCGGCTGCCGCCGGGAGAGAGGTGGAGGAATCTACGTGGCGAGAGAGGCGGGGCTGATGTGATGACTATGGATGTTCTCGACGTTGATGAAGGTGAGTGGCGTGGACCTTTGCGGTCATGGTGCGTATGATGGCGCTGACGGATGATGGTGATGCTGGCGATGATGGAGAATCAATGTTGTAGTGTCAGCAACGATAGCACTTAGACCTACCTTTCACTCATACTATGTCAGGGGTAACAGTTTAGGTATCTAAGGGCGACTATGTTCAACGAGGTAAATATGTCATTGTTGAATGACAGAGTGTCAATCTGAGATACCCCCCCCAAACGGAGTACTGGCAAGGTCTATGCTTTTGGAGTACTGCTCTTCATTCCATTTCTTAAAAATTGTCTACACAAAATTGCACTGAATATAGTGGAGAGGCTTTCATATATAAATCACATCCACAAGAATCAGTGCTCTCAAATCCGAAGTCTACTTTTCCATTCTATCTTCCATAATAACGCATGACACCGCATCTCTTTGCAATTCATGGCCATAATGTAATGGTGATTATAATGGAAGATAACTAATAGTTGCATGTGGTGCAGATAGCCAAGGGGAGTGATGATAACGGAAGCATGACACTGATGTCCGCAGTTCAATTCAGTTATCGAACTATTTTTTAAGCTAGTGGATAAGATAATTAGAGAGTTCTCTACTATAGTGTATATCTTTATATGCGTCGTTTGAAATCTACAAAAACTTTCAATTTTATATAGAATTTTTTATGAGTCTCGGACGGCGTCTGAAGTAATATTAATGTCGATAATTCGTAGAATGAAATTTTTAAGCACCTGACATACTGTAAAAAAATGTTTCTCTCTAACGTTGCTTTCAAATCCCCAAACAGAGAGGCATCGGATTATAGTTTGTAACTTTGAATACGTGGATAAACAATTCAATTTATTTTTGAATTATTGTGATGATTCATTTTTAAACACTTTTTGTACTGACGCTTCAACGAGTGCCGACGATGCACGTCCACAAATATTTATAGAAATTTTACATCGACATACAATCACACGCACGCAATTCATTTCCCAATATAATCATAATATAACCTGCCAATCAGGAATAAGTATGATATAAAATCATCAATGCTAAGCGAGAACATTTTCAGGTCGCCATATTTAATTAGCGAAAAAATCACAATTTATAGCGTCACCTTATCGCCGAATTTGGAAAGCTATGAATGCGCTACGGCTTATCCAGCGTTATATAGAGATCGGCGGGTATTACCAGAACGGACGCCGTTAACGGCGGGAGGGGCGGGGGCGGCCGTGTTAGAGGGAAGACGACACGAGTTGTACGAGACTTATCGCGTCGCGGGCGCGTGGGCGGCACGGCGCGAGGCGGAGGGAGGGGGAGGGAGGGGAAAGGGGCTGCGAAACGGCGTGGGTGGGGAGACGCTCGCCGAGAGAGGCTAACGCGCAGTTTAGATCTCGCCACCGAGAACGTCATTAAAAGACGCTTTCCCGGGCCAGCTCCCGCCCCCGCTCTGGCCGCCTCCGCCTCCGCCTCCCACGCGCGCGTTCTTTTACTTTCCGCGCCTTGTAAAAGAAGATACATATTAAACCTAAAATAATTATAATGCAGTCACCTGCGGGTTTATGAAGCGTAAATGTAAATTCCTTGCGTGAGAAACGCGCGCGTCTTGGTTTAGCCGCGTTTACAATCTATAAAGCGGCCGCAAGCGGGTGGCTTCGGGCTCCTAAGGTTGCTCCGCACGAGGCCCGTCCCATCTTTCCCTCTCCCCGCCCCGCTCCGCTCACCCACGCAACCACCTCGCCCCCGCTGGCACGTGGAGCGTCTTATATTTCCAAGTGCCACTCTCTGGGCCTCTTCCAGTAAAAAGAAAGCGCGGAGGCGTTACTATCTTAAGAATATGAGAGTTTATGGCACCCGAGAGTTCTGTTCTAATTAGCTCTGGTTGCGCTGGCTTGCGGGCGGTCTGTTGTCTTGGAAGGAGTTCCTGGAATTTGGCGGCGGTTGAGAGATGCGGTTGTTAGGAGAACACATGTTTCAAACTTACGTGTCAGGAAATATAGAGCAGGTACAATATGTATTTATTGTGGATAATTGTAACTTTTTAACTTATTATTTTTTCTTCTTTTTTCCTCAAATTTTTCTGATAGTACAAATGTCGTAGGCACATATAGTAACTCGGAGAACGAAATAAATGTCAAAATGTACCTATCTATATAATTATTTTAATTAGATTGTTTATAATTTGTACCTTTTAATACAGTAATTGTCCCTATTACATTTTCATATGTACAAAAAATTTGGGTATGTATTGTGAAACATTCGCCATGACCACTGCCAACAAGAATTACAGTTTTAAAAATATCCCACTTTTAATATGTGCATCTTCATCTACAAATCAAACACTAAAATTCGTATCCAAAGGCTTAAATTTTGTCCAAAATTAGTGCGTTTCAGACAACTCACAAAGAGCACATACCACCCTGGCATTGAGGAGCGCAATTTCTTATACGCCGGCGCACCGTACAAGCCCGTCTCGGCGCAGTGGCATGCATGCAAAGGACGGGTGGGTGGTGGGAGGGGACGCGTCTTGCCGGAGTCACATTGACAGCTTCTTTCATGGCCTTTTGTCGCAATCTAATCGCGTCGTTCACGCGCATTCGCGGAAATGTCCGCGGCGCGAGCACGCACCCTTCGGCCCCGCCGAGGGGCGATCGTTAACACTCGTTAATTGTTTTAAGCCCCAGAGGTCACGTGAAGGCGCGGGGGCCACACGCGAGCCGCCTATCGCCTCGGCGTGCCCGCCCGCCGGTCGGAGGAGGGGGGGGCGGGCAATGTCGAAGGGGACGGGCGGGAGGGAGGGGCTGCGTGGCAGGAAATGCAGTGCGGACACCGGGCGGTGACAGGTGGGGGCGTGGCAGGAGACTTGGCGATACGGGGATAACGGGCGAGGGAGATCGAACCCGGAATTCGAGGCGGTGAGTGTGGACTATGTGAACTCAGAGAGAGAGAGAGAGAGAGAGAAGGAAAGAGAGAGAGAGAGAGAGAGAGAAGGAAAGAGAGAGAGAAGGAAAGAGAGAGAAGTAGAGAGAGAGAAGGAGAGAGAGGGAGACGGAGAGAGAGAGGATGGTGAATGGGAGAGTGATAGGTCGATGCATTAGAGGAGAAAGGTGAATGCGTTCTGTTGTATTGGTGAGTGAGAGTGGAGAAAGACCGACGAGTGAGGGCGGAAAGAGGACACAGTGAGGGAAAGAGAAATATCAAAGATAGCAGGCTTCGTCAGCAATTTTCTACACAAATCCAAGTGTCTTGTCTTCCAAAATTGTTGCTGTAGGAGGATAATGCAGCATCAAGCGTAGGAATGACGCTGGAGGACGCAATGTAGTAGCGGAGACCGTAGCGTTAATAAGTGGGAAATAACGTTCGACTCGCGATGAGGATAAACATAAGGATTTGGAATTATGACAACTGCTCAAAGGAAGAACCAGGGAAACGGGACTTCTGTATAATGTAATAGGCGTATTAATACGTATTGGATATGAATAATATACGAACGCATGGACGACCGGGAAAGTGAATGTGATGACGTATGTCGAATCTGCCAAAGAATTTACTGGAAAAGGTAGCACTATAAATTGACGAATAAATAGCTGTGTATCAATTCATATGATACAACATGCGAATCGAATTATCAAGCGTATGCAAATAAATGCGAATAACGATAATGATAGAGTTTAGAAATAATAAGAGTATGAATATATTCTGATTTAAAACTGCATTATTTCGTGGAAAGTTATAAAAAACTGTTAATTGTGACCCGATTACATTGACACAAGTGTATTTCATACAATGGTGACATGAACAAACGAGTGCGAAAGGCAGTGTATTCCGGGAAGAGCCGCGCTCAACGAAAAGAAATTGCAATCAAAACCGGCACCCCGCCGAGAGCACGTCAGTGTTGGAGGGCGCTGCGAGGACAAACGAGCGTTGGCGAGTGACGAGTACTAGAAGGGGAAGCGCATACTCGTGGGATTCGATGGATGAGGTGTCGGGAAAAATTGGCCTTGCTCGTCTGCTTTGAAGATACGATCACTTCTGTCAGAGCCGTGCTCTCGTTATACGCTTCCGAGAAAGTACTTCGTCGCACGCGCTTTAGCGCGTCAACTTTAGGGAATAAAGCTGTCACATCAAATGAAAACGCACTTCTACGTTTATTTTCGAAATTCTGGAAACGCTGCTTGGCACATTGTGACACTTGAAAGTGTCGATTAAACAATGCTCTTCGGAAAATAATAGTACATCTGTCGTAAAAATGACAGGAAACGGTCCTTCAAAATACATGATCTGGAATTTCAAAGATAGCGTTTTTATGAGAACCCATTATCGTATTAAGTATTCTATATACTTGTGAATAGTACTCGTACTTTTGTCACGTTGATTCTACCGGGTTATAATAATACGCCCATACTGAACCCGTTTCTTGTACTTCGGCTGCAAATATCTACACAAATTCAAGTGTCTTATCTGCCAATATTTCTGCGCAAAGCAATAAATGTCGAGAAACAACCCAAAAAACGTGACGTCACGTAAAACTGCTTTGATAGAAAGGCGCAACACGGGGCGAACGACGCCATGAAAGCCTTTGATGTGCTGCCTCGGCGAGGCGGGGTGTTCTATTCGGTGGATGCAGAGGCAGTAACTTTTCTCAACATTCTCTGCAACAGTCTTTTGCTCATAGAACGTGCGTTTGAAAGGCCGTTGTTCGCCCCGTGTCTAGTAGTAATCGTCAACGGCACGGATTGGACATTTTCTAGGGCAACGTGAAACTCGTCGGAGGGTTCGAAATATCTGAAAGTCTTGAAAGAACTAGTAGGGCTACAACGGCACATACTTATTGTTTTGTAAGATTTGCAATTTTCGAAAATTTAGAGAGTTCAAAGAAAGTGAGAGCTGTAATTTTTAAAGAATTTTTGTTCTATGCGATGACAAAGTTTCATACGAAAAATCGAAGTCATATTCGAGAAATGTTTGAAAAGTTAATGGATTTATGTACAGTATTCCCCCAAAATTAAAATATCCGTTTCAAATTCTCGGGGCCTCGTATTTTGCTAGATTGATTGAGCAGGAACAATTTTCAAGAAATTGCCTGAACCCTGGGCGCTAGCGTTACTCACAGATGGGCAGACAAACAGAAAGACATATTGAAGCAAAACAATTTTTCTATATCAAAGATCCACAAACGTAGATTCAGACTACACAATGTGTTAGAGGAAGTAGTTTTCTACTTATAAGAACAATATTTATCCACTTTTTCGATATCAGGGGCACATACGAGTTTTGATAACGAAAAACGACGCTGTCCGCTGCAGCTTTACAATATTTTCTTTATTACGTAAGTACGTGGAAGGCGAGAAAATAAAAAGACGTTTCTCCCTGGTTGGTGGAATTTCAAGGCCCATTACATTTTGAAATTACTGTTTAAGTTAAACACTACAGATTGTCTTGAACACGAGGAATCCATCAAAAAAATTGTGAAAACTGTTATGTCCAAAAAATACACAGAAACGGTCAAAAATGTTTATTGTGCACTTTATACAATTCCAGAGTTCCAACTCGTATCGAGACCAATGCCTTTTACAATATAACCAGATAACCAGGAGATGTACCAATAGTTGAAAGAACCGTCGTCATCACCAGGATATTTACCAAGTCTTAGCCAAGTAGATATCCAGCAGTTAGCGCAGTCGACGTAGACAGAATTACTATATCCAACTTTCAACACTCCGGAGCGCACTCACAAAACTACTCTGCCTACGCCGGTGCCCATGGCGCCTTAAATACAAGCGACTACGTCACTAGCCGCGACTCACCTCGGGCTCACGTTCCAGGGGCTGCTTCCGCTGTCCTGGCGAGCCCTAACACGGCGCACTGCCTAGGTGCACGCGCCAACTTTAAATGCGTTTATGCATCCTTAACAAATCCTGTCTGTGTTTGTGTAGAGTTTAGGGAATGGGTTTTGACAGTTATGCCACACTGGAACATTTGAGTACACTACCATTATTGCCTTCTGTGGATGGATTAGTGGAAGTAGATGGAAAAATTGAACTAGCATCCCTAGTATTATAATATCTCCTAAAGATTGTCATTTTCCTTAATTCAAATAAAATCTTCATAATTTACCTTCTCCGTCTTGTATACTTTCTCTATTGTTAACAAGACTTACTCAGAAAATGTCACGATGTCGAACGGGATTTAACACAAAACTTTTAACGAGAAAGACATTGTGAAGTCGAAAAAAACGTGCGCTCTGCTGGAGAAAATATCACGAAGAAATGCGCTGAAAGTAAATTTTCTGCGAGTTCAAAGATAGAGTGCAATAGCTTGGAACTCACCTACATATACAGAATAGTGAGCTAAGACATACTCAATGAATGAATCATCATTTAGTCCAAAAATAGTATCCTATTATAAGACAGGTAAACTAATAGTTTATTAGTTCATCAGATCGATGATATACCTCATTGCTATGCTTTTAAGGAAAAATAATTCGCTGTGATCGAATGTAGTGAGGTCATATTTTACGAAATTTAAGTACCGAATACTGGATACACCCAAAGCGCATGATCTCAAATGATGCAAAGAAAAATGTATGAATGAATCGGATGTATAGTTTCGCGTGAAGTAGGAGACATAAGGACTCCAAACCACAAAGCAGTCAAACACTTTGGGCTTCATATGGAAACTTCCATAAATTGAAACATACACACTAAAAACAAAGACCATCAAATTAAAATTAAAATTCTACCACTAAAACCACTAATATATAACACAATAAAAGTCTCAATTAACAAATCCATTACCATAGATAAAACAATAACCAGGCCCCTCCTCGTATATTCATATCCATTCTGAACAAATGCTGCTTGATTTAACCAAAATAAAGTGCTATGTATCCAAAATATTTTTTTAAGAACTGTCACACAAGCTCCCTGGTTCATCACTAATAATCAACTATACTTCAAACTAAATATTAAAGCCGTCTCTAACCATATGGCTTTTATCTCCGACCATTTCTACTCAAAACTTAATCATTTAAATTGCCTACTCAACTTGGACAAATATACTGACGTTCAACGTGTGACTAAAACTAGAGGTGTTACAGAATGCCATAGATTTTCTTGTATTAGTTAGTTTTCTAATCTCTTTAGTTTAATCTAGCTTTCCGCTATTGCCCCACCGTCTTTCCTGATTCTAACTACCAGTACCTAAAATATCCTTTTTTTCACATTTTCTGTTTTTTGTTACCCTAATCGTAGAATTGAAATATAACCTTAAGAATAGTATAAAAGGGTATTTATAAAAGGGAATATTATAAAACATAGTCCTAAAAGTAAATTTGCATTAAATAATTAGGAACCGTTCTTGAGAAAATGATTGAGCTTTTCTGAAAATACGCAATTATGGGCCCATTTCCCATAAAGTTTTGAGTTTTTGAGAAACTTCATCATTCTGAAATGATTTGAAGTAATTGTGCTCGGAAACGCCATCATGTTTAAAGAAATTCTCGAAATGTAAATAATAACGAAGTTAAAATACATCTGCTTAATTTTTGAAAAATCAAGAGAATACTTCAAAATGGCGTGGATATCACGTTATTCAGTGCACTTAGCAGTAGCCACACAAAGAGTTTAAAGAAAAAAATTGGAGCCTGTTTTAAGAAAAGCTTGTTTTTATAATTGCCTTTCATTTCACGCAATACTCCGCTAAAACTACTAATTTTGAAAAAAATGCACATGAAGATCTGTCTTTGAAAAACTGATTTCAATAAGGAAAAAATAGCTATCTTCAATATTGTAGTAGTAGGATGACGCCGAAATAATTTTGAACTTTTGCAATTAAAAAAATCAAGAATTTCAATGAAAATGAAACGGAAGCTATTACGTTAAGTTTGCTTTACACTATTCAAGGACATATTTCAACAAAACATTTTGACAGACATACGTTTTACCGTCAACTGGTTGTTCAGAATCAAGGACCCACAAAACATGGAATCATCACATTATATTAGAGGAAGTAATTTACTACATACAGGAACAAGATTTATCCATTTTTACGTTACCAGTGCCCGGCACGAAGTGTATTTCTGTTAAAAGATCGCCGATTTGCGACGCACATTTACATCTTACAAAGTAAAGTGAGAAAGTAAAAATAATATCCGTACATATATTTCTAAACTTATCTATCTACATTGAACTATAGAGATTCCCAGTGATTCCTGTCGTCAATCGTAATATTGTACGAGAAGTACGTTATGCAAGTTAGTAATTAATAATAAAACTACAAATGTGTAATTGTCTCTAAAAACTTAAATTAGTGACGTATTTCCAAAATAAAATAAAAAGCTTATGATCGTTTTAGCCACTCCACTTCTCCAGAACGGCAGAACGGCAGTGCCACTTATTCAAACAGGCGAGTTTTGCTCCTCGTGATTGGATCGCGGATCGTGAATGAGAGGCATTGAGGGACAAGACGGGAGCTCAACTTCCTTGCTAACGCCTTGAAACAAGAATCCGAACACCCAAAGAGAATCCTTTGCGCTATTCTAAAGCACTGAGGGATTTAGCTCAGAAAGTGCCCATTGTTTCGATTTTCACATTTGCTGTGGCTAATTTATTCCGTACGTTTGAGACGATGAAGAAGGTTTAACTACTGACAGCCCGTGGAGTGTTTTGTTGCTATTTAGTTATTTCAGTGGCTAAATATAAACATATTCAAGATCCAAAAGAATGATTATACAGCAAAGCAAGTATACCAACTCGTACTATCTATTTTTTTATTATTTGACCAAAACGTAATGCAAATATGTCCCAATGATTGTTTTATTACAGCAAAAATGAATATATAGGTCACGGGTGTCCAACTCCCAAGGTCTCAAGGGTCACAACTAAAATCCTTAATATGGTTGCGAGCCATATTTTCATCACTCAGGCGATCCGCATGTGACCCCATGTTGTTGATATTGGCAGTTCGCCCGGATGCTCTGAAACGAGGGACGGGGGAATGGAACTAAGCGTTATATCCGGCTCAACAATGCAAAACGCAGTTAAATATGTTGGGTTGATTTTTAAGTTCTTAATTGGCAAAAAAATCCTTAAAACTGCACTTAACTTATTTTTCTATCAAAGGAGGTGTTGATTCCGACAGGACGCGTGCGCTAGGCGCGCAATGGTCTCTCCCGACATGGACGAAAGGGACTTAAACATTTGTCTAATAACCTTTCGCGGGCCACAATAAATGGCATCACGGGTCGCCAGTTGGACAACCCTGACATAAATACATTAGCTGAACATACCTTTTTGTTTCTCGGTATTGTTCAATTTGATTATGAATTCGCAATTCTAGGCCCAGGAGATAAAACACTGAACCGAATGTCTGGCCAGAGAGCAAAGCACAAGGGGGAACTGGCAGCTCCATTTTATCAGGTCTTCTCATTACCGAGGGGCGATTGCCATCGTCCCCCATAATCAGTATCACGCCCCGTAAATCAACCGAAAAAACACAAGAGCACAGCGGAAATCTAAAAGACCTTGTTCGCACGCACTCACTAGCGTACAAACGGCATCCAATGCGATCCAAATCCAACGTCGTAACTTTATCATGACTCATAGCCGAGTCACGCTCGCCCAGTAAGTCTTCCGCCTTCTGCCTTAACGCGAAGAACCCTCCCCGTAAGCCGTAGTACTCCATCGATAACGCGAGGTCATCATACGGGAAACGCACAGAACGCACTTACGGTTGGGGAGGGGGGGGGGCTAAACGGATTGGGGGTTTACCAGGGTTTTCCCCGGCCGTAGACTGTCCGGATATCGATCCCGAGGCGCAATCCCCCTCGTCTCTCGTCCCTTGTCCCTCGTCCTCCCCCCGTGTCGCCATTGCTAGGCTCCCCTGCGCGCGCTTCAACTTCTGCACGGTCGGTGAACGGCGCCGCGCAGCGCCGCGCCGCCGCGTACCGCCTAAGGGCGCCGCGACGCTCATTTTCAACTTGCCTTTTGGAGCTCGGCCTCCCGGGCAAAAAGTGCTACCTGCGGCTAATTATTTCCCCGGCAAATGCCTCCCAGAGTTGGATCTGTGTAGGCGAATGTGTGTGTGTATGTGTGTGTGTGTGTGTGTACGTGTGGGCGAACAAACGCACGAGCGCGCCGCGCTGTGCTGCGCTGCTCAGAAGTACTCCAGCGGAGTGGATATCCGGTAACGTTAATGGGAACCTGTAAGTTTTTTTGTGTGACAATGCTTCGGTCGTTGTTCCTTCTGAGAGAATGGTATACCGCTCGAGAGTGCAGTTTGCGTGGAATACAGTAAAAGTTTCTGCGCAGGACAGTAGTGAACCCGTGTACGCACTTGCGAAAGCAAGCGGAAACCCTAGTTGGTTGTTTATTAAGTTTGAAAATATTTAAAGCTCATTTTGTGATGAATGTATGCCTGGAGGAAAATTCTCTTTAGAAGCAAAGAAGCATTCAAATGAAATTAATAATGGGATGCTAGTGATGTACTATATTATATACATCTGTTACTACGTAAAAATGAATTCTTTAACGATATAAGTGAGCAAGCTTTGCTTAAATTATTTTTGTTGATATCTTTAAGCTCCAATTTTATGGATGTAAGAGTAAGATAAGCATATTTTATTGACCAATACTCGAGCTAAAGATAATTTTAGAGACAATGAGGCTAAGGAAAAGAAAATAAACATGTGATAATGGGAATTTATCACATCCCAAGCGCACTGAAAAAGATTTAAAAGGAGCACTGATAAAAAATATAAAGAGGATAAACTTCGTAAATATTTTAAAATATTAATTTTTGTACATTACTTCTAGTAAATATTGTTTATTAGAATCATTAATTTATTAAGTTTTTAAATAAATACCTGAATGACATGTCTATGCAAGGTTATTGAAAAGCAAACTGTGAGTAGAGTATTAGTAGAACAGTGTTTAAATCTAGGTAATCTTCGATAAGGGGTTGACATGACAAGCACGTATAAACCACTTCCATACTTATCAACTCTTCAACATTTTGTTTACAATTTTTTGCTGCGAACACACGGCATATTTACGAGCAGCCTTTGAGGTCTTGATATGAAAATCCACTATATTATGTTTGATCCTGGTAGCTGATTTTGGCGACCGCTACTCTTGTCAAACACACCAATATCGACGTTCATAAAAAGTCCATCCTGTGGTTTTGACTCTCAAAGCTAGTGACGGACAGTGTCAATATATTTCAGTTGCCCATATTTTGTAACCACAAAGAATTTTTACAAACAAAAAATGGCTTAACCAGTGAACTTTTCTTTTTAGTTGCGACATGTTGGGAAGATTCGTTCTGGAAACGAGGTCAGCCACGTGTGTTTGACATCAGTTGTCAACAGTGCCTAGGTTTTCACATGTAACGATTTTTTTATGTTGGTGTAGGTACTCCACTAATGTATTCTGCCTGAAAGTTCGCTAATGACAAAAGCATAATCGCAAGCTATAATTCAAATTTCTATACCATTTTGAAGAAATAATATGGCTCAAAACACTCTATCCAAGAGTTAATATCTCAAGATTACTCAGGTTTATAAGAACACCAAAGATATCATTTATAACACGTAATTATTATTTACTTACTGTTGTATATATTCAAGTCATACATACACATTCGAAAACATTAACTCGAAAACACGATAGAAAATAATAACAACACAAAACATTTAAATGTCTACGTTGTTACTATTATCACTCATACGATTAATGTTACTGTCTATAATTGTATTACGTTCACTTTTTACCAAATTACGTTACTTTTTATCAATATTTACCGTATTACGTTTACTTTTTATCAATGGTTCGAGTTGAAAAACATACGGTTCTATCAAAATCTATCTATATTTGTTTAATAATCCCAATTGCAGGATAGGATTATACTTTTCGATATTAACTATTTTTTCATGTCCTTCACATCGCTGTTCCAAGTATTAAAAGCAATCTATCTTCATCATATCGCTTTGAATTTTTTCTGGAAAAATGAACGTGTTTATTTGTAACTGCAACCAAAAGAGAGTGATACCTTTTTCGAATAGGTAAGAAAAGTATCTGTTAATGAAAATTTAGAACACTACACGCACAAAAGATTAAATTTGTTGGGTCGTGAAATACACCGTGAAGAATTTAAAAAAACATGTTAAAGTGTTCCTGAGATAAGTTCCCTTATTACATTTGTGAGTCTTTACTCCATACAGTAATATTACAATTTTCACTACACTAACGAAATTCTGCATTAACTTTCGTGTGAATGCTCATGAAATGTAATTTAACGAAAGTAATATCTAAAATTCCATATTTTTGTGTGTGATAATTCTATAGAGGACAATCTTCATATTCTAGGTAGATATTTATTATTTATGCAATTAGGTTTTTTAAACTTGGAGGCAGATTATCATAACTTACTTACAAATAAATATATCTGTTCATTAACATAAATTAAAAACGTTTTGAAACCATATTAACAATAACAATAATAGCAATAATTTTACATTTTATAGCTACTCTATATTGTTACTTTAAAACATAAAACACGCTATTTTCTATCTAACTAACAAGAAATATACATAATGGATAACATAAAAATAACTACATAACAAGAATAAAAATAACAAACCATTAATAACAATAAGTCTAAATGTTTGCCTACCTGTGTAAGAAACTTAAACTGTTTAAACAAGTGATTTTAATCTACGTGTAAACAAGTGATCTACTCTACGATAATACAATGGTCAGTCGGCCCGGTGGCCGAGATCGCTAAGACAGTAGGGTCGTAATGATCTCTGACCGAACCGAAGGGTCGCGGGTTCGAGTCCCACCTCGGGCATGGTTGTATTTGTGTTCGTCCTTTCACCCCTCATCATCACCATTTAGTTTCATCTTCATATACCATACCATAACGTTAAATCGAATAGTGATCGCTAATGACCTAGATGTTGATGCGATCTTAAATAACCAATGAAAAATACGATGGCTGAGTACATGGTTTTTATTGAACACGCATGCGTCTGAAATAATTTTGGGTGGTGGTAGCGTCTTTTGAGCGGCGCGGGACCGAGTAGGAGGCCTGAGGTAAACAAAATGCGAACATTGGGAGCGCTGGCGCGGGCGCGGGCCCTTGGCGCTCGTTCACGCGCAGGTCATTGGCCGAGGCAGGCCACGCGGCCCACCTCTATCAGCGCACGTCGTTGCGCGGGCCGGCCGCTTCGAGAGGCCCTCGGGCGGCGCGCCGAGGGCTCTGGGCCACGGAGCTCGCTCCAGCGCAGCCACGGCTGCCGGGAGAGGGAACGGCACGGGCGGTGGGAACGAGACGTGATCGGAAGATTCCACGAAAGAGACGGCCGGGGTGGCGGCGTCGGCAGGAGGCGGGGTGTTGTGAAGACACAGCAGTGAAAGGGTGATGGACAGAGAGTGTGGTGGGTGGTTCTGCTGGCGCCGGTGGTGCGGGTCGGGCGGTAGTGCAGAAAATATGTGGTAGTGTCGAGGTGCAGCTGATGTAGATGAATCGGGGGGTGCGTCATTCGGGTTGTACTGTGATACGGGTGGAGCGTGTGGGACACATTAGGCGGATTGAACGAGTGGCGGTTTAGGTGGAGCGGTGGTGCAGGAGGAACGCTGCACCTGGCGATGCTATTTATGCAGAGGGGATGTTGTTGTAGCGGTGTTCGTGCTGTGGTGATGTTGGTGCTTGGAAGGGTTGGAGCGGGGAATGTGTTGGTGCGGGAATACTCTTAATCCTGTGATGGTATTGGCGCGATGGTGCCGTTGGTCCGATGATGCAATTGGTGTGGTGTTGTTGTTGGTGTGGTGGTGCAGTTGATGTGGTGGTGCAGATAGTGTGGTGGTGCTGATAGTGTGGTGGTGCTGATAGTGTGGTGGTGTTGATAGTGTGGTGGTGCTGATAGTGTGGTGGTGCTGATAGTGTGGTGGTGCTGATAGTGTGGTGGTGCTGATAGTGTGGTGGTGCTAGTGGTGTGGTGGTGCTAGTGGTGTGGTGGTGCTGGTGGTGTGGTGGTGCTGGTGGTGTGGGGGTGCTGGTGGTGTGGTGGTGCTGGTGGTGTGGTGGTGCTGGTGGTGTGGTGGTGCTGGTGGTGTGGTGGTGCTGGTGGTGTGGTGGTGCAGGTGGTGTAGTGGTGCTGCTAGTGGTGGTGCTGTTAGTTTGGTGGTACTGTTGGTGCGCTTGTGCGGGCGGAGTGTTCATTCAGCTGCTAGGTGCGGTGGTGTGGGTGGAGCGATGAAGCGAGTGGAACGACTACAGGAGGAGTTGGATGCGATCGCCGGGGTGCATGTGACGGACGCAGCAGGGGCCGCGGCAGCGGCGGGCGGCGGAGGCCGGGAGAAGTGGAGGCAGAGGCCGAGGCCGGGTGGAGGCGGAGGTCCGCGCCCGCCAGCCAGCGAGCGAGCGGCGCGGGGGCGGAGTCCATTAGCCGAGCGGCTCCCAGCGCGAAAACAGCGCCCAAACAAGCGGCGCGGCGCTCCGAGCCCCGAGCCCAGCCGCGGAGGGCGTCGAAGGGTGCGGCGCTGCGAGGGCATTGTTCGGGAGCCGTCCTCGACGCCCCGCCCCCGCCACGCCCCCGCGTCGCTCTCGCGCGGCCCTGCCGGTGACAAACAAACAGGGCAGGTGGCCGGTACGGCGAAGTTGAAGGGGGAGGCGATGGTGGGGGTGGAGAGGTAACGAAGTGTTGGTGATGGAGGCGATGGAAGTTGTAAGGGGTATCGAGAAGATGGCGATGAAGGAGTCGGAGAGATAATGAACTGGCGATGGTGCAGTCGATGGAGAGAGCCAGTCGAGAGTTAGCGTGGCTGTGGAACGATGGAGTGCTGGAGAGGTTATGAGCGTATGGTGACAGTCGACAAGACTGTGATGGCGGTGGGCGATCGAGCAATTGACAATAAATGTATTGAATTACGGAGTACGTAGAAATTGAGACCCTTGTGTCAATGAGGAGGAAAGCGGAAGTAATGAGAGAACATGGTCAAATGTGAGTGAATATTCTGGCCTATTATAGGCGAGCAAGAAGTGAGAAATGTAGTTAATAACAGAAGAGGCAAGAAAATGTTGAGATTCACTGAAGTGAAATGAGGATCAAGGACAGGCACAATGAAATGAATGGGTGAAATAAGTTAATTTACGGTACCGTAATCGAGCCACGATATGACAGACTGTGGGAAATGGTGTACGATGCAGTTTCAATTATGAGAATGCGCAGGTGATGAGAATGAATGTTTAATGCGATAACAATAACGTCAAATTCTCAAAGGGAAAGTTAAAGAGGAGTTTACTGCTGAAAGGTACACAAGCAACGAGTAGCGAGGGAATGAATGCGAATGTGAAAGAATGGGCGATGGGCGTAGAAGGTGTAACAAGTGACGATTTCCATATCTTTAAAAAAGTAAGTAAGAAACAATAATAAGATCATAGACTAAAGAGGTATATATCATTTCTCTATAAGATGGATGTTCAGTTTTTAAGCGTTTTACAGTTTAATGAAGGACTACTGCGGTTAGGAGATTACAGTGCTTTCAGAGACACTAGATATACCAGACAGAGCGGTAGAATGCAATGAGGCTAAAAGGAAGATGCGAGAGCGCAGAGAAAACTGGAGAAATGAGATGGCGGCCGCGACCAGAATGGGGGGTGGGGCGGAGGGGTGACTGAAGGACGACTTGGGGAGGGAGGTCGGCGGGGACAACGGGACGCGACGGAGGTGACGGGGAGGGGGGAAGGGGCAGCGGTAGGCGCAGCTAATGAAGCGTAATGGAATAAAGAAGTCGCAGTTTGTTAGCGGTCGTCGGCGACGAAGCAATTTCGGCCCGGAAGATCGAAGCAGGAAAACAAGCGGCCAGGCCCGAGGAAGGTAGCGCGGAACGCGGGCGACGGAGGACGGGTCGGGAGAGGCGGAAGGCAGGTGGAAACAGAGGACGCGCGAAGTCGCGGAGAGGCGTGGGAGGCAGTGGGACGGGAAACAGCGGGAGGAGGATGTTTTCCACGCCTGGCAGAACGTGCGGCGTAAGCCAGCTTGTTCGTTTAGAGCAAGAATGAAAGAAATCTCGCGTTTTGTGTGGAGTCGTGTTAGTTCGGGCGGAAAGGAACCCGCCTACGAGCAGAAACGGCGACGCGCACGGCGGTAACGGCGGAAGCAGCGCCAGTAGAGGAGTTTCATATTTCACGAAGGCGGCAGAAGGAATTTTCCCGACACGTCGAAATAAGTAACGGCGGGCGCGTCGATACTCGGAAGTCAAATCGATTCTACGGCAGTCGAGCTGAGTCTTCCTTTTCTGTATTTGGATTAATGTGATTGCTCTTGTTTGAGGATGACTCGTGGTGTAGGGGTCAGACACTTTGCCTTCCACATCTGGTACCTGAAATCAATACCCGGTCAATCCACTCGGAAACTGTGGTGGACAAAGTAGGATTGCATGGGTTTTTTGTCAGGGCTTTACCCATTCCTTGCCTTTCAATCCACGACGCTTAATTATTATTCATATAATACCTTGATAATCCTTCCAATCATTCTTGCAGTCCATGCATGGTCAAAAGACTTGGACATTAGCCTCGTAATAAATAATAATTCTGCTCGAAACGTTAACTAGAAGGTATGAACGAGAGGCATTGGTAAGATGTCAATTGCTTTCGATGTTTGCAGTAGCTAAATGCCTGTAGCAAATGCTTTAGTTCGCCGTGTTACATCTCTGTCGAGAGTTCTCCGCAGAAACAAGATGTAGAGCCAGTAATTAGAATGGCAACCAGAACTGTCAAGTATATCTATCGTTTTAACAGAAACTTTTTAACAAGATCTGACGTTGCCGCGCGTTTAATAATAATAGTCATTCCTCGAAATATCGTATATTCGCAGAACTTGAATAATTAGATCCGTTAACATTTGTGAGACATACGCACAAAAGGACACGATTTTAATTATATAATTTCACGTTTATAAACGCATCCATGGTTTGAATTCTAGCTTTATTTAATTAAAAATGCTAATTCATCGTAAAGGATTCTCTGGTAAATTGTACTACGCTGCATTTATTATAAACTTAATGTTGAGTGTCCCGAATCATGGAAAACGTGGGTGGCATGGAAATCATGGAAGAAGTGTGGGTAAAAGACCTCCAAATGTCTAATACGGGTACTGAGAATGACGTGCTAGTAGAAGATCGAAAAAAATAAGATATCTTTTTTTCAACAAATTCGAACGGATGCTCCAGCGAAAATATCCTCTTCTGCGTTTTGTGCCGCATCTGTGGCGTCTAGACAGAATGTCACGCTAAATAACCGGCGAACAATTGCGCCGCCGGGCGCAGAAAAAAGCCAGATCATAAATCTTACATATATGGCCTCAAATTCACTTTTTCGAACACTTTTTTCGATGGAATAACTGAAGTAATGTGCTCCACAAACCACAACCGTTTTATCGAAATTGATACATCGGTTTAAAAGTTCTGCGTTAACATACATATTCGTATCGAATGTATAATCTCCTACTTTTTATGAAGTTCGTTTAAAAATGTATTATATGAGATGTTTGTGTAACACTGCGGGAACATTGCTTTTTTCCCTCGAATGTTACACATTTTCTCTCCCCTCCCCTTTCCGCGTGTACCACGCCGCAAATGCTTTCCATAGTCCACCGGCTACCGCCTGCGTCGCTCCCATCCCCAGCCGAGTAATTCTTGTCTTGAGTTCCGAAATCGTGGGAACGTCCCTTGCACGATACCCTGCCAGCCTTCCTGTAATTAGCGCTGGGATGCCATTAACTTCTACTTAGTTTCCGCCCTCTTGCTTCTTTCTCTTTCTCCCTCACTTTCTCTTCCTCTCACACTCACAATTCCCCTCCTATATTTTACGACTGCAACCTAAAAGAAACATAGCAATGAGTCATCGGGGTTCGATGCGCCGAAGCGAGCGAACGCTGCTCCTGGTCGATGTATCGATTCGAGTCGCAGCCGGTCGGTCGAGCGGCGGTGAGCACAACTGGGCGGTCGATGGGCCGCGTGCCGTCTCGCGATGCCTGGCCCTTCCCCGCACCACCCCTCCCCCTTTGCCACACCCCACCACGCTCCGCTTTGCCCTGTCCCACCCCACTCCGCCTATTCCATCCAGCCCCGTTAGCCGAAACTCCGTTCAGATCTGTTCCGCTCTGGTTGGAGGTGGATCCGAAAAATGGTCACGAAGCCTAACAGAACATTGGTTAGATATTCTTTCGTTCTCTTTTCTCATTTCTTTTCTTCTATTTCTAATTGTTCTTCTGTTTTTTTTCTTTTAGAATTTCTTTCATCATTACTTCATTTAAAAATTATCATCACTAGTCACAATTGGTATCTGATCTGTTACAGTTTTTGAGTCACACGAATGCCCATTTGCGCTGGAGACTCGTTTGTGCGCAGCACGTATGCATACTATTTTTCCACAAATCGGTAGCTGTTACGTGAAAACTACAAGAGCTTTAAAAGACTATCCATTATTATGCATTGAAATTTTCGTATGTATGTGGAATAGATAATGTGGAAGAATATATTAAAATATTTGAAGTCAAACGATGAAGGGTAATGGAAGGAAATGTCAGATTTTCCCCAAGATTTCATAGTACACGTGCTTGTGCTTGTGCTTGTGCTTTATGATGCCAATAACGATAATACTAGGACTTAAAACTTTACGCGGTTTGCCGACAATTTTATGTGTGTTGTTTTGTGATATTAGTGCTCAGACTTCAAAGAAATTTGCTAAGGACTCCCCCCTTTCAACAGCTCGCTAATGTAATGATAAAACGTCCCGAAATCGACGCCGCAGTACTATACACGTTCTTTCTTCCGCGCACTACATCCTTTCGTACGCTACGTGACATGCGGCAATTTTCCAAACTGGCCCGTGGCATTCAAAGGATGTCGAACACTCCCTCTGCCGGACAATCAGGCGCACCACTCGCTTACCCCGACCACGTCGTTCCCTTCCCCCCGCTGCCTCTGCCACCACCGCCACCGCCGCCGCCGCCGCCACCTCCGCCGCGCGCCGACGGTCTCTCGCACGCCTCCGCCCCCGCCCACCCCCGCCAGCCCCACCGCTCGTTGCCCGTTCGCGTCGAAGATAGCTAACAAAGAGGTGCTCCATTTGCTCGCAGACTGGTGGAGCGACACTGACCGGTCTTACAGTCGAAGTGCAGGATAAATATTTGAGGGCTCGCGGCGACACGATTCGCTGTTTACGTCGCCCGCAGCCAGAGGCGCCGCGCAAACACGTCGGGGGCGGGGGGCGGGCAGGGAGGAAAGGGGGGACGCTCGTCCCCCCGGGTCCCGCCCTGTCCCCTGTCCCCCGATCCGCTGTCGGTGACGCGCCGAGACCCCGCCCCGCGCCACGTCGCGTCGCGCCGTGCTGCTCGCTCCCGGCAGCTGCCACGCGCAAAGACACCGCTTTTTGTCGAAAATGAAACATCGCTTTGACAGCTTACATAAAATGGCGGCTGTTCGTTTTACGCGGAGGAATATAGAAGGGGGGAGGCTGTGAAACGCTTCCTTTGCGATATATCATGAAGAATATACCATTTACGAGAAGAAAGGCCCCAAGTGAGAGAAGTGTCGTTTTCTCGGTATTGAAGGGAGGCGAAATGGCATCTCGAGGGCTTAATTCTGAAAGAACTACCAAAGCAGATTTTGAAGTGCGACTGAAATACACGCATCGCATTTCTATTAAAAATATTTTCGTTCTTTTTTTACTTTACGAATTCACCCCCTGAAAAGGTTCGGTGTGTGTATTAATTGTCACTTTTTACAAATGAGGGATTTTCACAGTGCAGTGCTTCAGTCACTCCTTTTCGTATACTTATGAGAGATGTAACTTTCGTGGATCTGCCTTGTTTCCTCACATCACAATATTACACTTACTCATCTTCACGTTAACATCACACATTGTGTAATAATTTTCCGTTCTGAAACAACTCGTTTTTCACACGCCATCTGTATTCCCAGTTTCTCTGCCCTCCCGACTACCATGTAGTCGTACCTGCTCGAATTTCACCGTCGTACCAGGTATTTTTTTTTTGGACTTGTTTGTTTTCCCATGTGCCCTCTACATTTCAGTGTCACACTTATTCAAGCTTCCGTTCTTCCCATCCACCATCTTCTCCGCCCTGCACAACCCACGTCCCACGACTCCCAGACCACTCGACCTCTCCTTTACCTTCCGAAAACTGCACGTCAGAGCCGATATCTCTCTGACTTGTCTCCTCTCCCGACCTGCCCGTCACGTCTCCATACCACGCCGGCTCATATCTCCCCGCCCGCCGGCTCCTCCCGCGCGCTCATCTCTTTCCCGCCCCGCCACAATCCACTCCTCGCCCGCTTCCCCGCTCGCGCTCCCCGCCACCGCCGCCGCCGCCGCCGCGCGCAGCAAGCACAGTTACGGACGCCAAATTAATATTTGATGATGCCGCGCGGGAGGAAGCGTGGTGTGTAGCGGAGGCGGCTGCGGCGGCGGGACGTGCGCGTCGGAGGAGGAGGAGGGCGGGGGCGGAGGAGGATCGGGCGGGGCTGAGGGCGGGGCCGCGGGGGTGCCGAGCGAGGATCCAGGTAAAATGAAAAAAGCGCGGGGCGGGCGCAGCGGCGGCGGGGCGGGGCGGGGGAGCGCAGATTACCCGGGGATGAGGTGGCGCGGAGGCTGCGCGGCGTTGCCATGGCGACACGAGTGCGGGCGCGGGGCGCGGCGGCGAAGGGGGCGGGGGGGGGCGCAGGGCGTAGGGCGTAGGGCGCGGTCGACGTCGCGCCGCGCCGGCCGCCTGGCCGCGGGCGCGACCCTTGCACGCGGACGCCCTGCTCTGCCCTGCCCTGCCCTGGCCTAGGGTTGCGTCGCGGTGGGGTGAACGCCGCTTCGGCCGCCCGCTACCTTTCTTACGTTCTACCCTCCATTCCGGCGGAGCGCTCGCGGATTTGCCGCGGCTCGCTGCTGGTCTTCTTAAGTTTTTTCGTCATCGCTTTTTGATTTACTTCTATCAAAAACAATAAAACTTCTATGCGATGTTTAAATCGCTGTATTCATGCAATATTAAAAGCGGGCGTGTAGCCTAATGTGTACATGATAACTTACCCGATTATCTACACAATGATGTTAATATTATTATGCTCATACTTATCTGGAAACTAGAATTATTATTGTTATATATCATTAATTTCATGTTCGTGTCGTATAATTTTTTTTTTGTAAATCCCTTGATAAGAGAAACTTGTATGGAAAACAACAATTACCATTATGCAACACATAATTTATTTTCTTATTTTCGGGTATAATCATGTGTTTTGGTTTGTAAATCCTTAGATAAGGAATAAAGAAAATCCTCAAGAGGAAGGGGTACTTAATTTTATATTACAGTTCCCAACATATCATGGAAAGTTTGTATGCCTCTAAATGGACATGAGGGCTTGATATGGGATGAGAGCGCAAACTCAGGTGTCTACACAAGTCCAGACATAACATTTTAAGCTTACATATTATATAGGTACGTTTAGGACAAACAAAAATTCATTTAATTTAAAGATCAAGAAATTGTAATGTCAAAATTTTAAAAGCATATGTGAAACGGGACCGGTCCATGGGAAGGAGTAAAGCTCAGGTATCTGCACCAGCAATCGCAGCTCACTCGTCGCAGACGACAATTGCACCCCATTAAAGCAGAAATAAATACAATATATATACGACATTCAGTTAATTAAAAGCTTTTAATTTATTACATGGTAGTTCATTTTATTCAGAATATTGAAGTCTTTGCTATTTCTACACCAATGTTTTTCAAATCATGACATTTATTAAGAAATTATATTAGATACTCCATGGCAATGAATATCAACTGAAAAATTCGACTTGAACAATTATAAACGATACGGTTTATTAAGATCATGTTTACAGTGGTAAAATATACTAACACAAGTTTACTAAATTCAATAATTGATAAAAGCACCCGATTTACAAAACTCGCAACTGAATTAATAAATAGTGCTGAGTATGTGTCACAGATTTCTACCAAATTTGTGTTCATTCCTTTCTTACCATAATATTATATGGATAGCTTTTTGACAGATGAAAAATAATTTATGTGGGGAAATTAGTGAACATCGGAATATAAAAGGTGACATCAGCACAGAAAGCAGCAGGGGGAAATGACAGGGGTGTGAGCATGGGAACAAAAGAAAGGCCCGAGCAATACTCTAACAAACAGGACACGGACCGTGCGATATCTTCCTTTCCTCATCATTAACCCCTCCTTTTTCCTTAAACACACACATACATGCGCAACTCTACCACACGTATGGAGAGACCAGTCGATAGCTAAAAGAGGATCACAGCTTGGGATGTGCTCCACTGGGGAGATACCTGAAAGGGAACGGAGAAAACACCGTAAGCCGACATGTAGGTCGGCGTCGGATCTCATGTTCCAGCGGGAAAGTAAAATCGTCACCTCCTGACTGTAACACGCACTACACGCACGGGATTAATGCGGAAAGTAGTTGACATGCGGCTAATGACCTAAGTAGTTGACACGCTCGTCAACACGAAATACTCACTCGCTATTCACTCACTGACGCATTCACTCATTCACTCACTCACTCACTCACTCACTCACTCTCTCACTCATTCAATCATTCACAAAAGAAGGGTGGTGAACAGGTGGGGAATGGGGTGGAGTCGCAGACTAGAATGGTGACGCGCGCCTCTTGCACACATCGAAACACT
The DNA here is from genome assembly GCA_011170035.1 of Teleogryllus occipitalis. Taxonomy (NCBI): domain Eukaryota; kingdom Metazoa; phylum Arthropoda; class Insecta; order Orthoptera; family Gryllidae; genus Teleogryllus; species Teleogryllus occipitalis. The sequence continues at coordinate 127,173 of BLKR01001198.1, read as the reverse complement.
GCGATGCGTCATGTTGAACTACCCAGAGGTGCACAAGCGCTGCTCACCTTTCTCGGGGCCAATGGAGCGCAAACACGAAGCCAACGGCTGCTCGCACACGTGCGCTTCGATTAGTCCGCTGCGCTAACGTCTGTGCTTCTTGCATTCTCCGCTTCTAGCTCGCTTAGAGAGCCTCTCGACCGAGCATGCCTCGTTCTTAATATTTGTGTTTTTACTCATAACATAGCACTATCTGCGCGTTACGCTGAGATCAGTAAATTTGTAAAAAGTTTAACCAATCCTTCAAATAGGATAGATTTTAAGTCCAGACTTTCCTGAGGAAAATGCTTATAATTATTTTGTATCTTATAATCAATATTCCAATAGGATCTCATCTAACATTTTCATGGACATTTGATGTTAATAATTATATTCTAATCTGAGTATCCGTTGGGGAGAAGTAGCCCGGCAACACATGAGTCGCCAGTGCAATCTTTTCTGAGACGATATTAACATTCAAATCTAAACATCAACGTTATTTGATAATATCCCGGGGTGCACCTCTCTCAAAACACCTTAAAATCGATGGAGCCGTTTAGGAGTTAGCTGTCAATCATCGTTACAGTCATTTTTACCTTCTGTACAGATAAAAAAACCCGTATTGATAACATTCATGCAGCACTCTCTAGAAATGGAAAAAAGTATACATTTACAATGAAATTTAACAGGAAAATATAAAATTAAAAAGTAAAATTCTGATCGTTAACGCTTTTAAATGGACATGAATATTTCTTTCAACAACTGGATTTTTAGATAATTTTCCTTTTCAATTTGTCAGAAAATTTTTAATGAAAATTCTCATTCCTTATTGACGTGATTTTATGTTGAACATGTAGTCCATAATACAAAGGTTTAATTACATTTCTTTATTATCTGACACTATATCAGTCTTTATTTATGTATTATGTACAAACAACAGTGAAAAACATTCATGATGAAGGGAGAAAAGGTATATTTTTTTAATCCGTACTTGCAGTTATTAACTACGAGGAATGAGATTAATAACGAATGTGTGTGTGGGAAGGTGTCTTCCCACAAATCTTTACATCGCTTGAATTTGTTTTTAATGACAACAAAATTTACTACGTGTGTGAAATAAATATTAAATCTTAATAATATTTTCAAAAGCAGTTGTTGAACTAATCAAAATATTTGATCAGAAATATCGAAATCAGCTTCGTTTTGAGATCCACATAATATTGAGGCTCTAGACTGCAGTCTATATTTTATGTAGCCTCACGATACCCCCGACGTCATACGTCAATCCTCGGGAACCGGGCGCGGACTTAGCTAGGGGGCGGGCGAGAAAGCGATCGGTGCGGAGCGGAGTGGAGTGGCGCGGAGCGGAGTTTGCAATCGTGCAACATTCAGCGAGGTCTCCCCGATGCTGTTGCGCAATCGAGCGCGCTCGCTCGGCCAAATGCTCCTTCCTCGCCCACTCACTCGCTCCAACGCGTACACGGCTAGTTTACGAGTTTGCTAGGTCACGCAATGCTCGCTGCAGTGTACAGCAACCTGCTGACCTTTCGCCCCGTGTTCATTAACAGGTTAACATTTACGTTATGTACCTTCCCCATACTAATGGAAATTGTATAAAATAAATAACTTGTTTTGTTTGTAACTCCCAGCGCTTGAAGACTGATTCATTGGTCTATTCCCGACGTGGGCAAAAATGCTAGGAATTTCGTTGGTGGCACCCCCTTATGCTCCCAGCCTTGGCTTTTTATCTCATTTATTTACCACCAAGGAGCGCCACAACAACGGTCTCAGAAATATTTATCAGTTTCTTCGCTTTCCCTGGCTAAGCGAATACAGAATCTGATTAGGATGGGATTTGTCGGACGATTGGGTTTAGCCAGGTTATTTCACATGACGCAAGTTTTACACGTCCACAGTGCATTTTCGGCTCTTTGAAAACCACCCATCTCAGATGGGAGCAAAATTGCGCTTCAAAGTTGGACATGAAGACCCGGCGCGTCAGTCCTCCTCTGAATTGAGTAAAGCTTGAGTAAAAATAAGCTCTGCTTATCACTTATCCAGTAAGCCGTGTAAGTGATATAAATATATGTATAAAATATTCTTTAAAAAAATAAAAAATGAACCAATCATTATAATCAAAACATTTTTTGCCTTCTGATTTTATTCATTATTATTTTAATCTGAAAATTATTTCAAATAAAATTGAAATGAATTAATTTGAAAATTAAAATAAAACCTTTTCATGAGTGTTTCGGTTGTTTTTAATTGTATTTTATAATAACAATCCCTCATACAGCAAGTTCAATTGGTCTAACGTTCTTAGTTCGCAAGTCTAATACCAATTGACATTTCATTTCCATCATGCAACTCCAAATATACAATAGATTTATTTGAACTTATATTATTTTCCTTTTTACATATACATGCACAGAATATTCTTTTTATATTGAGCCTAGCCTATAATAATTCTTCGCATGAATTTACGTTATACAAGGCTAATATGGTTATGAAGTTGGTGGCATTTCAAGAAATATGTAGTATATGTTCTCTTTGGTTATTTTATAAGCCAATGAAGTCGACACTATGAAAATAATAGCAAATGCTACTATTTGCTATTATGTTGTTCTCACTTCTATTATGTTGAACTATGTTGTTCTTACTTCCTAATCCATTCACAAACAACCAGTGGGAATAATTTAAAGTATTCTCCCTGGGCATTCCTCTCGCACTCATTGGTATCCGTGGAATGTCGAATATTTGTTAATCATCATTCACCGTTTGCGATCCAGGCATAATTACGTGATTGGTATCGTAATTAGTACTGATGCATTGAAAATGGCATTTATTCGTAATTAGAAAATGACACTTATAGAGTATGATTCAGCAGTTTATGTTGGAAAAAACGGCACATCTCAGCAAATTAGAGTCCATTGATTTTGGCGTTTTGAATAATAAATTGGGGTTGAAAAAATACTCTTCTTGATGAATTTCAGACACATGTTAAATCATAGTCAAAGAAGCATGTCATAGTCAAAGAAGCAATTTTATTCAACACATTACGAGCGTACGTAATCTTTTACACGAAACTATCCTATAATATACGGTATCGATATATCTCGTTTGTCAAAGTCTACATAAACGGTTTTTGTGCTCGACCGGAATTGCCTTTTGACTCGCTTCCAAAATGTAGAGATTTCCGCTCCCCTCCCTTCCACCTGGGGCTTCAAATACGCTCTCTTACACCGGGAGTGCTCATACATTGACTGGGAGCTAATAGCCCTCCATCAACCTCTCATAGAAAAGCGAATTACAAATATACTGATTTTTACGTACAAAAAACGCAACGAAACTTAATTTTTTAATATTGACTCTAAGTGTTATTTTCGTGACACTTTCATGTCGACATACCACTATCGAATCCGATGCCATAAGAATAAAAAGAGTGAGGATTTTTCAAAAAATTAAAACGTGAAATCCCTGATCTTATTTACTTGTCTCCCCACGGCTACAACGCGCCTGCCGGGATCGCCAGCCAGACATAACTGCCCGTTTATCTGCATCCCCGCTGCGCTGGTTCGCCCAGCGCGTTCTCCCCTCTGCCGCGCCGGCCCGTCCGCGCGCGTACCCGCACACCCGTTAGCCCGCCTCGCTCTTCGCCCCTCGCCCCGCGCCCCGCGCCCTCGCCAGCTCGGCGGGGCGCGTGCTGGAGGAGGCTCGCTACAAAGCGTGCGGCTGCCGTCTACAGTCGGGGCGGGCCGTGCTGGGCGCGCGACGGGGCGGAGCGAGGAGGAGTGGGTGGATGGGCGTGGGACCGGAGGAGTTGGGCGGAGCTGCCCTGTGCGGGGTGAAGTGCGGGAAGGGGGACTGGAGGGGGATGTGCAAGCTGGAACTGACGGGGAAAGGGTGGAGAAACGCGGGAAGGAGATGCATGGCGCGGGGTGAGGTAGGGGAGGGAGAACTGAGGGGACTGTGCAGACTGGGAGTGACGTGGAAAGGGCGGGGGTATACGGGGAAGAGCTGCGTGTAGAGGGCTGAGGTGCGGTGGAGGGGACTGTGCAGGCTTGGACTGACGGGGAAAGGGCGGGAATATGCTGGGAAGAGCTGCGTGGCGGGGGCGAAACGGGGATGCGTGGGCGGGGTGGGACAGGACAGGTCTTTGCGGAGAAGGGAATGGCATGTCTGCGTAGAACGGCTGAGGCAGGACGGAAAGAGGAAAGGTGAGCGGGGAGGGGAGGGATGAAGTAGGGAGGAATGGGATGAGATAGGAAGGGATGGCATGAAACGGTGCGGGACTGAACGGAGCGGAGCTGAGTCGTACTGGGCGGGTCTAAGAGGAACAGAGCGGAGTTGAGCGGATGGGGCGGGGCGGACGGGGTCGGGTGGGGTAGGGTGGGGTGGGGTGGGGCGGGCAGTGTAGCGGACGGAGCGGCAGCCGGCGCCGGCGGCAAGGCAGCGGTCCGCGCATGAGACTGCAGCGTTGGCAGCGGCACGGCGGCACAGGCTCGCCTTTCAAAGCGGGAGACGCACGATCTTCGACGCGCTGCGCTGCGCTGCGAAAGCAGAAGCAGCAGAAGCGCCGGCGCGAGCAACTGTCGGCGAAGGTAGCGGAGGGTTGGGACCACCCTGTGGCGGCGGAGGTGAAACGCATAGTGTGCTTGTGACGGTGGTGGCGGGGCTCTGTTGGCGGGAGGGGCCGGCGGAAGGCGAAGTTGTGGCGGAGGGGTAGATACAGAAGATACAGCGAAGGAAGACATTGGCGAGGCAGAATGTGGAGGAAGTGAAGGGAGCTGGCATATATGAAGATGATAATTCTCGGATTTAAAAAAATTGACAATGACAGCGACAAACGAGTTCAAGAAGACAACAGTAAATATTTTTTTTATTTTTGATGAATAGTAAGGAGATATAAGAGAAGGGGATAGAAGTGAAGTGATGATAGGTGATGACAGGGGAGAGGGTGTAAACGATTGCGGGGAGAGAGGTGAGAAATAACATTATGTAACGCTACTCATCGTGGATAAAAGAGCAATAACGTGGGGTCTTAGAAGGGGCATGCAGAGACGGCGTCAGACGGAGCAGAGATAGAGAGAGGGAGAGAGGGAGATGGTGGATGCAATCAACAGCCAGGAGGTTCGCTGGCCCAAGTGGGAGCGAAGGTGGCAGCAACCGTAGCGGCGGAGGAGTCGCCAGCGGGGACGGAAGGAACGCCGAGGTCGCGCACAGAGCGGCCTTGTATAGAGCGAACTCGGAGACAGCGGCGGCGATGGGGGCCGAGGGCGCTGCGGGCCGACCGGGACCGGGGAGTCCCGGGTGGCGGGGCGGTGAGCGAGGCGAGCGGAGCGGAGCAACACGGCAGTTGGGGGTGGCGGCGAAGGGGCGGGGTCGGGCGTCCTTTGAAGTACGCGTCGGGGCGGCACGGCGACGGCGGCGGCGGCGGCGGCGGCGGCAGCGCGAGGACTAGGGACGCGGGAATTCCTTGGAAGCGTCAGCGGCGTCGGCGGTGGCAGCGGGGGGGGGGGGCGCCTTGCAGCCCGGGGACGCGCCGCGCAAGGGCGTTGCGGGGGCGGCGCGGGGCCGGAGCAGAGCGGGGATGGGGGCGGGGCAACGCGACAGCCTCCGGCGACATCCCTGTGACGGCGACCCTGTGCCGTCGCGCCGTCGGACCGTCGCGTCGTGCCGTCCTCGTCGTCGTGCTGCCGTCCGGGATGCTCGCACCAGCCCCGACAGTCGAGTAAAAAATAACGCCGCGTTTTTTCCCGTCATCGGGCGCGTAGTCGCGACCGCTTCGAAAAGTCGAAGGCAGAACGCTTGCTTGATTGACTGTTTGTTGTGGGGGGAACGTATTGGTAATGGACGTTCCTTTGACATCGAAAAGGGATGATATTCAAAGCTACGTGAACGTATTACTGAAAGAACGTTTGGCAAAGTGATTTTCTGAAACGTTTCCAAATGGGAAGGAGACGTTTTCCAGGGGATGCGTCTGTCGCGGAGGCTCGTATGTGCCCAACCGGCTTCTTGATTCGTTAAAAACACGAGATTTAACGACGTAATCGAGTTACTGCAGCCGACGGAATAAAAGCAAGAGGACCCTTCTCGCACCCTTCCTCGCCGTCTACAGGAGTACTCCGCGCGCAGGCATAGAATAATAGAGGTCAATTGGATGATGCGATCGCGAACATCCATTACGACTCGGCACGAAGGAAAGAAGCTTGTCATTACCGTTGTAAACGAATAAAGATCACTTTGGGCACTGACGCTACTGTCGCTGCCGGCTAACCGAATCAAAACAATTGGCGCTCAGGCTACGCATGACTCACACGCGCGTCGTGCCGGGGGCCCCTTCGTGGGGGTTCTGGAGTGGAGGAGAGGGGACTGCGAGGATGTGCCTCTCGTGGAGTGAAGATGGAGGGCGGAGGAGTGAGCTCAAGCGTCGTTGGTTGATTGATTGTTTCGTATTTCCGGGCGCGTCAACTGCCATGGTCATGCAGTCAGTGTATTGCATTTTCTACGGGAGATGGCTATGTTCCCTTCCCCCCCCTCTGGATTTCTTCAACCAGGTATCACCCTCCTGCGAGGTACCACTCCTGCAGGGACATGCTCTAAGCTCACAAGTGATTGTGTAGTGTATGTGTGTTTGTAAATAAGGGGTGAGGATAGGGTAAGAAAGAGGAAGGAAAGATCTCAAATTTAAAATGTGTTGAAATTTACTTTTACCCATTTTAGCACAAATCTTTGATCCCGGTGAATAAGCTGATTAGTCATAAACACTTAATTTTACAGGAGAACAAAAACAACTTTTAACTGAATTAAATCAGGGATTAATGATATTCAATCGAAGGTGATATTCAAACGAAAGTATATTGTGTGTAGGTTTTGTTTGAATATTATTAATCCCTGATTTACAACATTAGTTTAGAATTGTTTTCTGCTTCCCTGTAAAATTAAGTTTTTTAGATTTATCAGCTTATTCACCGGGGTCAAAGAGATATTGAATGCCGCACTAGTTTAAAGTTGCACATGTATTACATCAGTAACTCCACAGGGCCACCTAAGGTATAAAGATGTCGGATTTCTCTCACTAAATTGAGACCTCTCTCGGAAAAGTAGCAGAGTGTTAATTTATTAATATATGTCATGAAAAGTATTAAAATTGCACGCACGTACGCACTCACACACACACACAAGCAATCACTATTATCATTTCTCTCTGACATGTTCCTTTTCGTTTGAACAGATCTGGGAGGTTACTAATTAAGTCCAATTGCATACTTTGATACCGGTTTTGAAAGCATTTCAGATTGTGAGTGGCGTCCCTTGTCTCGTGTCCCCCGGAATAAATGGGGCGGGACAGTCGGTGATGTTCATCTCGAGAACAGAGGGGGGCGTTGCTCTGGTGTGTGAGGGAGCTGACAGCTCTGCCAACTACCAGTTTACTACCAGGTTAGTGTATTAAGAGTTCAGGGTAGGGTTCCAAAACTTTAAATATGTGGTCTGTTTTAGAATGTTTCAATTCATATTTCAAAGTGTCAAAAGTTTGGTTGCACTTGGGCATATATTCCACATAAAACTGAGTATTTAAAATATTACACACGATTATTTGATGAAAAGTCGAGGTTGTATTTAAATAGTTATTTACAAAAAAACGTATAAAATCTTAGAAAGAATTATAATATTAGCTTTTCTATTAATTAAAAAAACATTATTTTCAACACTGCACAATATTTAAATGTTTCATATCAATACAAATAAGATCACAATGAAAAAGGCCAGAGCACGCCAAATATTCTCTCATTATGAAAAACTTTACTTCAATAACGCCATCGTAAGGCGTGAATTTTTAAATAATTGTATTTTTAATTTTTACACCTCGCTTATTTTCTCTTGTAAAAAAAATGTCGTCGTACATTAACAGTCATATGTTGTTCTTATTGTAATAAAAAAAGTAAATTGAAGATATACAAACACGCTGCACCCAACCAACGCATTAAACTTATTAAACACTCGATTATACTGAGTTCTTTAATTTTTATTTTGAATATGGTAACGTATAGCCGCAATTGTAAATTTATACATTTCTTGGATTGCATAATAAAAATACGAGCAGAAAATTCCGACTCAGGAATTTAGAATATATAAAAAAATGATATTTATACTCGAAGTAAAAAATTTAAAAGTAAAAAAAAGTAATGTAAAGGTTTTGGGACGAGATTGGTAAACGACATAGTCCAAAAACTTACTACGAATTTTGTATATGAAGTGTATACATCGGTAGTCCCATAACCATTGTCGTGGCCATTGCTCACCACGTCGTAAGGTATTGAAATATGCTCTTTGTAGTACTACGCCCCTCATCTACATATTTTTTTTACCCTAGTCCGGTAAAATGTTGTTACCGTCCTTGGCGGAAAAATGCAACTTAACAGACGATCACCGGTACAGAAACGGTCGCTTTAAAGGGTGACAGGATAAAAACAACAGTAGAGGCCGACAGAGAATCCAAATGCAAAAAATCAGGCAGGGCGTTTGACGAGATTGCAAAATCTTCCGCGGGACACGCGTGCGCGCGCGGGCTCGCGAGAAAGAACGGGTCCATTGCCCGCGGCGTCTGCCAACGCCACGGAGCTGCGAGGGAGCCACCAGCCCGGCAGACCGTGCGCGCAGCGAATCCCCTCGAATCGATTCTTCAAACAAACGACGCGCGGAGGCAAAGAAAACAATTCCGTCATTTACGAGACCGGAAGAGCGCCCGCGCAGCGGCGTGGGCGACACACACAGGCCCGGGCTCAGGCGCGCCGGCCAACGCGGACGACCGGTTGGAGGGGGGTGAAGGCGGGGAAAGGGGGCGGGACGGGGCGAATGGGGGGATGAGGGATGGGGGAGAGCGATATGAAAAACGTGATGGGGAATGCCGGCGTAATGAGGGCGCGCGGTGGCTGTGGGAATGCGGGGACGGGCATTGGGGGAGAGACTGCGGCCAGAGGGTTTGGTTGGTGATGGGGTTAGGGACGAGTAGAGGCGGGGAGGGGAGGGGAGAGGACGGCTACGGGTCAGTGGCGGGCTAGGGAGGCCTTTAGGCGGAACGAGCAGGGTAGCGTCCTGGGCGACGGATGAGAGCGCGCCAAACGAAACACTTTTTTTTAGTAGAAAATGTTTTTACGCTGCACGAACATTCTGCGTTTTTGGTATACGAGTATAGTACGAATGAATATGTATCTCATGTTATATTACAATATTGTAGATTTTGCATTCATGTATTATGATAATTCTCGTGATATCTACATTTCGAGGTTGATTTGTATTTCTCTCATTATCCACAGTTTTTCTCTATTTACCCTCTTATCTAATCTCCCACACCTTTCATTTGATCTATGTTAATGAAGAACTATTAATAATTTCGATAGTGTGCATATTATAAGCCATTTTTATTATGAAGATTGAGAATAACAATGTTGTATTTTTTTTAAAGTACACAGTATAAGAGCGTACGTAGGAGTTCCGGAGCCGAAGAGAAGTTCACAGATTGCATATCGCCCTCATACGTCATACACATTTTCAATAGTTATTTGCAAGTTAAATAAACAAATGGTTTTGTTTGTTAGAGGCTTCTACTATACTAAATATCTAGGTAGCCACTAAGCTCGGCGGTCCGAAAAATTGACATTCTACAGAAACTGAACTTCTGAAAGTCTACCGTCTTTTTTTGCCTTGGTTCTTGTCGATGAAGATGAAACTAAGTAATGCTAACACAATTTTTAAATATGAAATGATATTTGTACAGAAGTACGAGGTAGAACACAACGATAGAAGCACATCGCGTGAAAAAGGGAGTAATGGCGCAAAATTCTCACAAGCCACTTCTACTCTCTGGAAGTTCCATTCGACCGCAGGTTGTTCCGATTACTCAGAGGCGAGTACTCCAAACACCGCACCTCGGCGCGGGCCAACAGCTACGGTGAACTCGCATGAAATGTGCACTTCTGATAACAGCGTAGGGGCAGACGTGAGTAAACCTGTTTGTTTCCATGCGGGCTCAAGCGGCTGGCGGGCAACAAAGGGTAGGAAACGCAGACCTTTGGTTGCACAGCCCCATTGTAGGGAGGGAGAGGACAAAGAGGGGGCCGATATGCAGGGAGGACTGTAATGACCGAATCTTCGGGCCGGAGGCAGTGAGGCGAACCGATGCGGCGACGGTGGCGGGCAGTGAGAGGGCGGGGCGAAGACGGATGCCGCGGGGCGCGGCGGAGCGGGGCAGGGCGGAGCGGGGGACAAGATGAAGTCGCTCAGAGGTGAGGTCCTGGAGAGGGAGGGGGCGTGTGGTTACCGCCGTTCTTTCCCCACGCCAGAGCCACCGCCGCTTCCTAATCGAATGGACGTACGCGGTTGTGCTCCGCGCGGATATGGAAATGTCCGGGACGCTGCACACGGTATTAGGCGATTTGGGACCGGAATGCGGTGGCGGCGGTGGGGTCGGAGGCGGGGCGGCGGCGGGGGCGGCGGCGGGGGCGGCGCCTAATGCAAAGAGAGGCCGCAGCGGGGGCAGCGGGCGCGTTCGCGGAGGAAAACGTTGCGGCGAAGAGAGGAAGGAAAATATAGAGAGGCAGGGCCAAAGCAAAAGGGAAAAATGTGCGAGCTAAACGGTGAGGGAGCAAACAGTAACAATAAAACGGTCCAATCTGAAAAAGAACGCAGACCAAACACACGAAAAACTAGTTTCCTGCGCAGAATGAATCGGACGATTAATTAATTTTAATAAGATACATACAAACAAAACGTCAGTTAACAAAACTTACACGATAGGTGTATTAAAAAAGAAAACAAAACTATTATTTCTGCAACACGAACGTGGAATAACAGAACGGAAAAAGTGTGTTCAGGAATATAAATAATCCCAGCTGAAACGAAGTAAGAACGAAAAAAACATAAACCGAAATGAAAACACATTACACAAACACAAAAGAATTGCAATATATAATAAAACAACAAAACACACTACTGAAATCCATATAGAAACGCGAAAGAAAGTTATATCTGTATAGCTGTGATTGGAGCAGCAAACTAGCTAAAAACAAAATGACTGAAATAACTTACAATAGAGTACAATATTGAAGATGTTAGGTAGATATTACGTGAATGAAGTTATTCGAACTAAAGTGGAGATATATTATTATTAATAATATCATTGAATTAATTGTCCAAACTTCAAAGCAAAAAGTTCTTTGATCTCGAACCTCGTGCAAGGTGCCCGGTCAGCCGCTCTCTCACGTCATTTGTTTTAACGCCCTTCCGGCACACGTCTTTCTTTTCAACTCTTCCCTTAAGCCGTCTGTCGTCCCCCATATGCACCCACCCGCCCCCAGCACCGTTCACCAGCCCACCTCCCACCAGCACCGCCCACCGCGAGCAAACGTCTGCCGCCTCTCTGTCACACCCACTGCCACATTCCCCGAAGCCGCCCACGCATCCACAGCCGTTCTCACCACCCACCCACTTACCTACCCACACGCCACCACCCTGCCCCCAGTCGCCCGCACCGCCTACACCGCCCACATCGCTCGTGCCGCCGCCGCCATCGCCGACCGCCTGCACGGCACCGCGAAGGGGGGCGGGAAATCACCAATGAATAAATACATAAATTATGAGCAGAGTGATACGTCGCTAACAGCGCGTTGCGGCGGCGGAGGCGGGAGAGCTGGCGGGGGCGGAGAAGGAGGGGGAAGGCGAGGGCGGCGGAGCGCGCTCGAGCGGGGAGGAAAAGCGAATCGACGCCGCCGATTCTCCGCGAGATAAGATGGACCGTGATAAGGAGCGCACGTTCTGACTCGTGTCGAGACGTTAGACAGCGGCGAGGGCGACAAAGCACGGGGGCGCGCTCGGAAGAGAGAAGGGCGGGCGGCTGTTAAGGCGATGGAGGGAGCGTTGTTGTAATGCAGGAAGTGGAGTGAGGAAGGCTGGAAGAAAAGGTTTTCGTCCACCGCCGGGGGTATATGCTGAGATGCTTCTTTCTTGTAAGAGCGCTAGGCTCTTTTACACTTAAATTGCATCGTACCGATCATGTACGTAAAAAAATTATCCTGAAATATTTGATGCATTGCCATTTTTACTCAGCACTGAATATGATGATAAAACTAATTTTCATTTAATGAACCTTCATAATAACGATAATATACTTGCGAGCATGCACAACAAACAGGCCATCAAAAAATTATTGCGATTATTATCGTAATCGCCGTTATAGTTTCCCTCATCATTAATATCGTCGGTGACGGTGGCATAATTGTACTGATATGCGAATAACTGGCAAGACGTGGATGGATAGGGCCTTCAGTGAGATGATCTGGAACGATGATGTGGGGAAAGATGAAATGAAGCAGAAAATAATGCTTTGGCAGCTGCTTGAATTGTGATATTGTGTTTGCTCGATATACTGGAGGAGATAATTTTGAACCAGAAGTTATGAATAGTGATTCATCAATCATTTGTATTTCCCCATGAAGAAGAGAAATTACTTTTTGGAAAACGTCTGTTGCAAATAAAATGCATTGGCGTGGATAGTAGAAGTACATATTTTACAATCAAAATACTCATATATGGAATAACACGAAAATGTACCCTGTGAAGGAAATAATCAACACAGAGGTTTTCGCTCATAATTTCTTAAATATGAAAAACATTGTCTCCATTAAAATTAACAATCTGATATCAATATACGTATTCTTGCATGTTTTATAATATTTTAAAAGTTTATTGACATAGCCTAGTATTCGAAATAAAAACCTGAAAAAATTGTAAAACCTGTTAAAATGAATAAAGAACGTACGCATTGAACGACCTGTAACTCGATCATAGTTTTACATCCAGATTTTTCTGACAATTCAGAAAAACACGTATAGAGACGATGTCATATTTTGCATCTGACCAGTGATTATAATTATTCTCTCCCTTCTTCATAAGTAATGTTTTTGATAGACCCAAAAATTTCAAAACGCACACAAATGGAAAAGGGTTGAAAGGCAGAAGAGTAGTAAATAAAAATATGATCTAGATTGTTGTGCTTGAAATAGTGATTGAAACATCTCTTTGGAATATTATAAAACTGACTTCGCAGAAATCCCTATACGAGTCTATAAATTCTATGTTATTTGTAGAATAAAGCTCTAAGCAGTTACGCGGTGTTTGGCTTTGTCGCTTCGAGTGGAAAGGCGATAGGGCAACGGATGAACGAGGCGACTGGTATGAGCAGAACAAAACCTGTTAGCGAACGCAATATTTACCTCTTGGAAGCGGCCACGCCGAGGAGTACTTCGCGAACGCTAAAAAAGGCCTTTCTTGGAAGAGCTGCTTCAGAGGAAACGAAACATCGAAGAGAGATTTCGCTCGTTCGCCCGCCCGTCTGCCCACCCGCACGGCTTCTCTGTTTACAAACAGTTTCAAGCTTAAGTTCAGGAGTTGTAGCGATTCCGAGAGACGGGAGCCGAGGAGGTGGTTGGCATCATGGCGGAAGCAAGCAGCGAGAGGGCTAGGAAGCGCTCTCTCGCCTCGTGCCGATAAAACAATTACAGCGTCCGACGCAGAGGCGCCCGCGGCGGTGGAGGCGACGGCGAGGGTGGGGGCGAGGATGGCGGCGGGGGTGACGGCGGGTGTGACGGCGAGCGAGACGGTGGGGGTGGCAGCGGTGGCGGTGGCGGCGGGGCGGGGGCGTGAGGCGGTGAGGTCAGCGGCGGGGGTGGGGGGTGGCAGCAGCGGGGATGGGGGTGGCAGCGTCGGGGATGGGGGGTGACAGCGTCGGGGGTGGGGGTTGCAGCTGCGGGGGTGAGGGTGGCAGCGGGGGCGGCGGCGGGGGTGGCAGCAACGGCTCCGCCGCCGCCAGTGGCCGCACGCGCGCGCATCGCAAACGCAAGCCAAGTTATGACGTGCGATGCCCAAATGTAACGACTTTATGGACGCCTGATACGCGCCGACAGCGTGAATGGACTGGCGATATTCGCCCATCACGCACCCATCTGTTAACTCAATTCCTCCCCCCGATGCACGGGGCCGCTCACCCGCCGCCGCCGCCGCCTCATCACGCCGCCCTCGCCGATCCCAAGCTGCCCCTACACCGCTCCCAACGCCCAGCCACCCCGCAATCACCACTGGCACCGTTTTCCTCTTTACTCCCGTCGTCCCCGACGCTCGGGTAGCTCCATTGCTATCGACATACTCCCTCGCCCTCACCTTTTTCCCGTAGCCCTTCCTGCCCTCCCAGTGCTTCGTCCCTCAGCTGGTGACGTAGCTCTAATCCCCCTGGAGAATCGCCACTCCAAAATCTCCCGTAGTTCCCACTCAGCTCCTGGTTCCCACTCATACTCTTCTTCCATCTGGGCTACTGGCCCATTACTGCTAGTCTCCATTTTACCCGATTTTCCCATGACTGATGGTATCGGCGGCAGCCGAGTCCGTTGCCACCGTCGTCGCCCACCTCCCATCTCTTATTTCAGCTATTGCTCCATCGCACCGGCTGATCCAGTGTTGTTGCATTTTCTTGCGCTTACAATCCCTGCCTAAGCTCGATGTTCTGTCAGGCTCAGTCAGGCTCACCACCTTGCTTCCTCGGTTACTCTCCTCTTCAGCTTAGCTATTTTTGCTTTTCCTTTGGCTATCATATTACATACGTATACTACATACAGATCCAGTTCTCATAATTTATTTGTGTCACACATTTTATTATACAATTCTGCCCGTCGATTCTTCATCTAAAGTTGCCAAGTTATACAATCCCCTCAGTACCGCGCGTTCCAATTCCATTGATCCAGCTACAACGTCACCTTTCTAAACTATTCCATGCCACCACACTTGCCCCATTATTCCGAGAGACTTCATCGGCTTCCAACAGGCACATTCCTTCATCCTATCCCATCATTCCCAACGTCAAATAAAGTGGACCATTGAATCGCGTGTTTTGCCTAACATACATCCCACCATCACCACATCCCCTCATCCCCGTTGGGCCCGCGATGTCATTACCACTGTTACTACACCCTTTATCGTCATGAATGTTCCCTCTGCTGTCACTGAGGCTCTTCTGCCAACTCGTACCCTGAAAAGATAATCCTAAATGACCCTACTTTTTGACAGCTCCTCTGTCAACGTCATTCGTCATCAATTTCCATAGCTCCGTTATGATGATACAATCAATATCCTCCCCTCTTCCTCTTCTCATCAACATCTTTTTCGTGTGACATCGTGCTGATACGAAAATTATGAACCCTTCGCCAAAACAACAGGGCACTCATACTGACTATTTGATTCACACACCGTTTCATTCTTACTTTCGGTTATTACAGTCCTCAAATTTTTGTGTCCCATCCCGTCACTGTCAACAGTATCACTGACAGATTTCTCATTGTCACTACTGCAGCCATTTTTTATAACATTAATGTCTATAATACATACAGAACCGACGTAACGTATCAATCCTATGTTCGACTGCCTTCAATATTTCCTATTCGCGATTTTGAACCCATACTTTCCCACTACTCGCCGATTTCTACAGTGAAAATAATTCATTGTCACCGTATTCTTTTTCACCACTGCCACCGCTGCCCTCGTGGAGCCATGAATATCTCACCAGCCCCACTATGGTCAGCACCGCCGTGGCCCGGGCGATCGCTCAAACCTCGACATACCCTCCACCCAGCCCACCCCGCCGATCGTCAATGTATTCACATGTCATTGGGCCTGCAAATGGCCTCTTGGACGCTTCATTTTCCACCAACTGCGCTCGTCGCGTCGTCCGCCACCGCCGCCGCTGCCCCTGCCGCCCGCCCTCTCCACCTCTCTTCCCACCCTCCCCCACAGCCTCCTCCCCCTTCCCTCGATGTTCGCGCGCCCGTCCGTCCGCCCGTGCCGTCTACAAAGGCCGAAACGAAAGGCGGGGCGACTACGCACACATACACACACACACACCTATTAAATACTTCCACGCCACTCACGTGCTATTTACGCGCGGAACTAGATGAAGGCAAACGGCGACGCCGAGCGCTTCCGAGAACAGTGAATTGCACGCACGGGGAAGTTGCGATCGCTGCATTCGATTGGACGGCTGGATTTCGACGCCGGAGGGAGACTCTCATCTTAGGTTAATGTTTGTTCAAATACTGGAAGCAGAGTACCACGGCAAATTAAGCCGCTCCCTCACTTTTGCAATCAACCCTGAATTGTTTTCGACTTTTATTTTGTCAGGAATACAATTTTCTCCATGAACCGATTTTGTTTCCCTCGTCCAATTTATTTAACAACGTTCCGTCCATATTGAGCGTATGCTCAGTAACTAGCAAAATTTAAGGAATTTGAAAAACACAGAATTTTAAATTTTGGCTGAATACTCTCTCACCCTCATTTCGAACATTTGCTTAATAAAACGTGGCTAATTTTGATTCCAATCATTCTAATATGATTTAAACAAAAATACTATGAAACACTTTAACAATTATATAAACACCCATCTACCAATATTATAAGAAAATCACATAGAATATATTATAAGAAAAATAGTATATGAACAAAAACATTCACATTATTCGTGCATGCTTTTCAATTACGTGTGGAAATTACAGGTTTTACTTCTGCCACAATGAAAAAATGCTAGGCAAAAGAACAATGTAAAAGGTAATTCTACTCAATGGCGACGTGTGCTTTCGTGAAAACGTTCAAACACTGATGCATCCGTGTTACCGTACATTCACATTTTCTCGTGACTTTTTTTTCGGAAAATCGCTTCCTTTTACAGGTATACAACATTCAGCTGTCATTCACAAAGCAATTCAATAGTCCATTGTTTTTGGGAAGGCTATTGACAGAAAAGGCATTGAAATGCTGAT
Source organism: Teleogryllus occipitalis (assembly GCA_011170035.1). Lineage (NCBI taxonomy): Eukaryota > Metazoa > Arthropoda > Insecta > Orthoptera > Gryllidae > Teleogryllus > Teleogryllus occipitalis. Next base: position 110,296 of record BLKR01001198.1, on the reverse strand, counting down.
AGAGGAAATTCAAGTGGCAGTCACATTGCGGTTTATTTTGCGAAATAATTGTACATCTAACGCAATATCTACTAAGTACGTAATGCCATAGATATTTCGTTTCGTTTATCTCCTGGCAACGGATTATGAGATGAAATTAAGCTATTTCGTCAAAAGCTTAAGTGTTTTTACTGTGTGGATTGAGTAGGTTTAAACGCAGACTCAGATCTTTCCCGCATTTATTGAGCGTTGCGTTAGCTCAGAGGAAACGCAGTTGTTTCTGAAGAATCGTTGAGAGGAAGGTTCGAGGATTTCAGTAGCGGATTCTCGACCGGCCGCTCCGATGAAGGGACCGGCCGCTTTGATCGGAAGTTTTCCGTTATTTCTCCGATCAATGTCAGGCGAATGCGGGAGCAGCACCGTAGCATACGGGCCACGGATCACGGGCTATCTTTCCTTCCTCATCCTTGTTCCATCCTCTCCCCTAACACATACACATGCACTCCACTATCGCACATGTCGGGACACCAGTCGGTAGCTCAGAACTTTTACAAGATGGGACGGTGCCCCGCCAGAGGGAGACGTATTAAGGGGGAAATCGTGCAAGGTGATGTGTAGGCTGGATAGGTGCTGGATATCACTTCCTAGATGATAGGGACTCCGCTATACCTCCGCCTACTACTCCCGTCTTGGGATATACATGTACTTCACTTGCAGGGCTAACAATCTAAATAGTTGACGCCTCAATAAACAGTCTCTCGCCCCTTAGTGGTTGGCTTCAGAAAATGATGCGAACACTGTAGCAAGTACTCTAAGATTATAAAACTGTCATTTAGCAAAAAATGATATCGAGCCGGATATTCCAATCTTTATAAAGTTGGCTCAACAATGGAGAATAAAAATAAACCTAACCAAAACACAGGCCTAAATATTTACTCTTTGTAAATCAAATTTACCTCGCGAACTCTTATAAAAAATACTATCATCCCATAGCTTCCATCTGATACACCAGTGAAATATCTTGGGGCTCTCATTGATAGCAGGTTAACTTAGAAAATGTACATTGATATCGAGATTATATCCGTTGACTTCCGTTTAGCCTTAAATTTGGAATGTGCTGTTTTATAATATTTAAATCCATTATTAGGCCATCACTCACACATGCCTGTCCAGTCTGGAATAACACATCTAAAACCGACGTTGAAAAACTTTAAGATTGTACAGAACAAATTTTTACGAACATGTGCGAAGGCTTCTTAGTTCATCTCGAATACACATATACAAAAATTACTTTAAATGGAGCCTCTAATCGACCATATAAGAAAGAACTGACACATTTTTTACACTTCTGTCCTCTCCTTGTTGTATAAAATTTACAATGGGGAAATATTAAACAATTCCAGGAGTATACGCTCACGATATTCGAAATATGTATTAAAAACTCCATAAAAATAAATATTACCTATAATCATATTAAATATTAACTATTAAAAAAATTGTAAATTTTTATTTGAATATAAAGATAATGTTTGAAGATATGTATAGAGAGAATCTAGATATAAGCATGAATAATGTATTGTAAAATTGAGAATTTCATATAAATTGTTTAGATGTTAGAAATATATGTTAGAAATATAAGTATGAAAATCTGTAAATTAGCTAGTGATAAGATACAATAGTGCATGAGAAAGAGGTTGTGTGCCCAAATGTAATCTATTAAAATTAAAAATGTACAAACTCCTGAAAGGCAGGACTGCCGAGCAGGAAGTAAATAAATTAAAAAAAACATTGATTAGGGAAACTCATCTCTTTTTTCTGGCTTTGTGTATTTGTACGATTGCGTCAAGAAAACAATGGAAAGATTCTGAGATAACTGTTACAGGAAGATCAAATGCTGAGGAAGGCACCGGTTTCCAAACAGAGAATATATTTAGAGCGTTCATATAATCTACACAATTATTTTTTTTACAGTCCTAACATTTCAACCTCATTATAGTAGTTCTGCCCAAAGATTCTTAAAGCAGCTCTCGGCGCTTTGTTCGGTGAGAACGAATAAATATCAAAAGTAGCTTTTATGTGAATTCTCTCGGCTGAAACAAAAGCCTCAGTAAAACTCGTCGTCAGTGTCGGCTCTTCGGCGGGTGTGACAGCTGTGAAATCCGCACCTCACCAAGTGACACTTGCGCTGCTCAACAATTTTCGCCACTTCGCCCCTAACCTGTCTCACTCGATACCACCCCAGGCTGCTTACAAACGTTTGCTAGGAGATGGTCTTAATCTTAAGTAGTCGGCTGTTTGAAATTTTGTGTGCATATTCTCGTACGGGTTTGAGTGGGAGAAACCTTGAGTTTTGAATTCAGAAGTTTCTCACTGGGATAAATATTTGCATATTTTTATAGTGCTTTTGGTAATGCTAATGGGTTGTTTTCGTATGGTGCTAGCAGTCGCGTTCGATTATTCTTTGCACTAAAGTTCTAATATTTCATTTACATATTAAAACGATTAATATATTTATATTTGAAAATGTTTCCTTACGATTAAAAAAATGAGTTATACATCCAAGCAGGACTAGGCATAACAACGTATTGCACATCAAGTAATATTATTTTGTCCGTATTTAGTGGTGACATACACACAGTTGAATAATTCTTCGAAATCAGAGAGTTATTAAAAATCTTATTTTCTTGCAAAGAATTGATCATAATGAAGATCATTAAACACGCAAAACCATGAAAATGAAGCATCGTAAAATACAAATACGCAAATAGAATTAAAAAAATCACAGGTTAAAGTATATTATATTTTTATTTTTCTTCAGAGTATATACTAAATATCTTTTTTTGCTTCTCAACCTCACGAACTGAATAACTTTTCGAACATACAGTACTCCTGTGAATTGATTCTTTAGAAATAAACGAAAAAATACAAAAGAAGATTACTAATGAAACACCTCATGTAGCTTTGCCACGGACTTGCGAAAGCAGCAATGAGTAATACGGCACGTCATTCATCGAAGCAATCAAACGAATACTACATCTCCCGAACAATGAGAGGAGGAATTTCAACGGGGTCATGCCTATTTGTTTAACCCGTTCTTGAAACGTGTGCGCAAAATCCGGTGGTGATCGGATTGGAAGCCGCTACCTTTGGGGCTTGAAGCGTGTGATGTCCCGATTCCCCGGGCGCGCTTAGAGCGAAACATTCACGATAACGAATCAACGCTGCTTTGCAGTCATCCCCTGCGCGTCACCTGGGTCGAGCGGGAGGAGGAGATGAGTGGGTGGGCGGGTGGGTGGACATCACGACCTATCTACGCGAGCACATGCGTCCGCGCCTTTCATTGTCACCTCCAGCCTCACCCCACTCACCGCAGCCACCACGCCCACCTCCGCTGCATTGACTCCGCCACCGCCAACACATCACCGTTCTCATAATTCTCTGTCCCTACCGCCCCCCCCCCCCATCCTCACCGCCACGTTGCCTGGACCACCACCTTCGACCCGACCACAGTCGCCGCAGCTATCCCCCCGCACCTCTGCCCACAACACCTCCTCAACCGCCGCCACAGCACCGCCCACCACCACCGCCACCTCCCGCGCTACCGCCACCGCGCCCCAATACGCGCCCTAATGAAACTCTTGTCAATGGGGCGACGGCCATAGAATATTTAAAGTGGCGCGTTCTGGTCCGGTGCGTTTTAATCTCACGGTGCACCGCGCCCACTGTGCAAGACGCGGACGCTGTGGGCGCGCGGCGCGACGCGAGCGGTCGCCGGCGTGGGCGGGGCACGCGGGTCGGCGGCGCGGGCGGGGGGGCGGGGGGCGTGGGGCGGGCGGGGAGAGTGTCCGCGTGGACGCCCGGGTGATACAGGCGACGAACACAGTCGGAAGCGGCTGGCTGTATAGGTGTGATGGCGGAGGCGGGAAGCAAGAGATTGCGGGGAAGATGAGTTAACGGGCTGATGAGAATAGACACAATAGGGCGGAGTGGAGTGAGAGGTAATGTTATGTAGGACCCAGGAAGAATACTTGACGTGAGTTTTGCGATGGTGTGATATGGAATACCGTAAGTGTCACGTGTACCCTAGTCGATTTTACAATGTAATAAACTTATACATATTGTGTGATTGCGGAGACAAGAAAAGTTGCATCACTGATAGCAGGATCACTAAAGAAATAATTAGTGAGTCAGCTACTTGATATGTCGAATGAAGGAGTGAGCGAGCGAGCATGATTTCAGGGCGAGCCAGCTTCTGAGATCATTCGTATCGTAAGTGTAGTGCATGTCATATCAAGTGGCGGTGTTCTTCTCCCGCTGGATCGTGAGTTCCGGCACCGACCTACATGTAGGATTACGGGGTTTTCTGATTCAGTTACCTCCCCCAGCGGGGTGGTGTCTGCCGGGAAAAACTCTAAAATTGCGGCTAGGTCCTCGAAATATGTGGTGGTGTAATGCATGTGTGTGTGTGTAATGGAGAGGAAGGGGGACACAAGGAAGGAGAGATCGCATGCGGTCCGTGACCCTTTACTCGTATTACGGTCCTTCTGCGGCACTCGTCGGGTATTTATTTGAGAAACCACGAAAAACTATCGATAAGAGCAGCCGATCGCTAGAATTCATTTCCAGACTAGTTGAAATCAGTTCCAGCTAGGTAGCTAGTGTCGAAAAGCATTCGGGAACCTCCCTTCCAACGATGCTGCAGAGGCAAAGATGTTGACGCTGAGATTTTGCAGATTGTTTCAAATGCGGAAATGAACACTTTCAGAGCACTAATATCGCCGATGATTTCACTAAAATTTTTCGCAGTTTACTTCACTTTTAGGATATTTTGTTAGTCTCAGTTAAATGATAGAAGTACATGACGAGGAGCCATTTGCTGAGAAATTTATACTGGGAATATTCATTATCCAACTAAAACAGGTTCCGCATTTGGGTATAATATGTTAGACTTTTAGTATCAATGACAGAGGGCGATTATTATTGTTGGGAATACAATCGGCGGACGCAACGCGTATGATATGCAACATTGCATCGGAGTATCATCATTATATCACCTCGTTGCATCTCTGGCAGTATCATTATTGTCTCCAGGGCACATCGTAAATCTAACGCGCAAATATAGTTTTCAGAACACGAGACGTTTACGCCGGGGGCCGCATTGGTCCAATCAACCCCATCCCTTCCTTTGCAGCCTCCAGGCGAGGCGGTCGGGTAATGAATAGCGGGCGCGGGGCAGGGGAGGGAGAGGAGACAGGGCCACAGCGCCGTCGGGGGCGTGGCAACGCGTTGGCTGCTCCAGCGGGAGAGTGGGGGCCGAGGAGCGGGGTCAGATTGAAAGGGGCAGGGCAGGTGGAGCCTAGCCGGGTTTGGCCCAGCACGACGAGGCGGTCCCCGCCACGGCAGAGCGGGCGGGTCAGCGCAAAGCGTGGGTGGGGTAGTGTTGAGAAGTGTGAGGGAGCGGGGTGGGGTGGATGGGGCGAGGCAGGGCGCACCGAGCGGGAGCGGATGGAGCCGAGTGGGGAGCGAGTGGGGGCGGGCGGGGAAAGGCGGAATTTGGCGGGGACGAGCGGGGCTGGGTGCAAACAACCGGCATAGGACGAGGATGAGCAGGGTTGGCGAGTTTGTGGCGGTCCGTGGGATGTGGGCGTGGTGGAGAGGGAATGGGCCTAGTTCGGTGGGGTTGGGCGTGGACGAGTGTAGTTTGCCGGGGGCGTGCAGGGCAGGACGGGGCCGGGCGGGAGGCCCGGGCGGGGCCGGGCGGGCCTGGGCGGGAGGGGTGAGCGGTGGGGCCGGGCGGGGGAGGGGCGAGTGGAGTGGCCGGGCAGGGGGGCGGACGGTGCCGGGCGGGGAAGCCGGAGCAGAGAAGGGATGGGCAGGGCGGGACGGGACGGGTGGGTGGGTGACAGTGCGGGGGCGGTGGCGGTGGCGCGGGGCGCCAGCGATGCGCGCGCTTGATACGTGCGGCCGCAGCGTCGCACTCCGTTGACCGCGCAGCGACGCGTGGCGGAGCGCACCCTCTCCCCCCCATCCCCCGTCTCTGCCCTCATCCGACGGTCACTGCTCTGGGTCTCCGATGGCGATCATCAGAGGAATAGTATTCCAGTAGTGCGGCAACGAACAAATGGCAGTGTATCTCTGAAATCGAAGATTAAGCGGTAAAATATTTGGCAAGTACTGACGGGGTGGTTGTATTTTCTTTATCTTACTGCAAAGCGATGAACGATATATTAAAAGAAATAACCCTCTGACGATTCAAGTCAGTGAAGGCCGTTAGAGTCGCTGGCGGGGACGGTGCCTTACTTGTGGGAGATACCTGGTTGGGGAAAACGTTAGTCGACGGTAGGTCGGCGCCGGATCTCGCCATCCAGTGGGGGAAGATCACCGCCACCTCCCGATGAAAATACATGCACTACACTTACGGGACTAATGACCTCAGTAGATGACGCGCCAGAAATCACTAACAATCAATCAATCAATCAACTGGTCGGAGGCACTGCAGTGACATCAGTTGAGGTTCTGAGCCACTTCAGCAGGTTTAAAATTTTTCCCTCGCGCGCCAGTACTTAGTTGATTTTCAGTTAATTATGCATTGTTTTATAATGACAAATTATTAATAATTTATTTTCGAAACACTGATGGCGTTTAACATATTATGAAAATACATTACGGAACACAAAGCGTCTATTAATTCGAGAGATGTTACCACGAGTCCGTTGTGCAATCCATCGGCTCCAATCATGAGATGTTAACGAGTGTCCTATGCAGCGACCCGGTGTCACGTCTCCGATAACCGGTGACGACAGCACGAAAGTAAAAATTTGGAGAATTGTCGAGAGAGATCAAATCGTCATGAAAACAAATACATGTTGGGCTGAATGGAGAAGGTGATTCAATTACACAGAATCACATGAATGAGCTCATTACCAATAGGAAACGCTAACAATATTTTCATTATCGTACATATGACCATGAAAATGCACTAAAACGAATTTGTTATGAAAAGGCGTCAAGTGAAATTGCAAATGCCTGCTTCCCATCTTTCCAATGCAATTAGATTAACTTAGAGTATGAAAACATTATTTTTGTTTCAAAAAAATCTACTACATACACGTGACAGAAATATTCAAATTGCTCATTCTATATAAATCACCATAATTCCTCAAATAACTGAAGCGCATGTTAATTAGATTGAATGTCAATCGCTTCCTCGTGTATTTCATCCTCGCAAGGTCGGGCGTTCGGTTATTTGCTGTATAACTCGAGAGATATGATAGTAGATTTTTTTGCTCATTAATTAGTTTGTTCATTGCTTCGCTGTTGAATTTTAATCCCTTCTATAGTTTGCCACAAGCGCAGGAAAATTGTTGCCGTGACAGAATCGGGTCACATTGGAAACACTCTTTATTCCGGACATACAGAAGCGCTATTACGTACACGCAGTTCCATGCAGTTCTCGTTTTCCTTTTTTATCGCCACTGGCCGTCTAATAATTCGAAATTACAGCGATACGACTCATCGACGCAGGATTTTACGAAATACTCATTATTTCAATGTTAAAAAACCCCTCTTTGTCATAACGAACAGACTTTTAGAAGATTCTTAGTAATATTTCCCTATTTTCCAAATCACTTGCATTTTTATTTACTGTTTCATGTCTTTTTAATTTCAAAATTGCAACTATTACCTTTCAGTAAACTCTGTAATCTACTTTCCCCTTTGCAAGCGCATTTTGAATGTAGAAGAAAGAGAAACATTAAATTGATAGAGTATTTGCAAAACCAATTTCGGCATAGTAGAGGAACGTTCAACTATGATAC